>JACVEI010000552.1:0-71059 GCA_018115615.1 Pestalotiopsis sp. DP-2020a | reverse complement strand
GGTTGGAGGCGAGACGTCGAGTGCAGAATCGAGCAGGGCCTTCACTTGTCATTGGAGGAACAGGGCAGCTCCTCACGTATAGTAGAGCATCTGCCGTAAAGCCACATCGGGAATGGCGTCAGGGGCACGGAGGTCTGTATGCTTCATCTGATGCAGATCTCGAAAAAGAAGTGGATGCACATGACTGCCAGCATCAGCCAGCCAGCACCAGCAGCAGCGCCAGAGCCGGGGTGGGTCAGCGCGTTCAGGGCCGCATATACTGATGACATTCGGCTAATCTTGGAAATGTTTCAGCATCTGGGATCATGTATCCGTTTTTCTTGACGCATGGCATGAGTTTCCTTCAGTCCACGGAGAGTTTTGACTTCTTCCTCGGAAGAGTGGGACGAGCTGGGAGATTCCGTCGTTGCACTCTCTTGGACTGGGGGCTGCACCCTGATGGGTTGCTGAGGACGCTTGGTGCTTGGTGCGCGCGGACTCTTGGAGCTTTCCGAGAAGTCCCAACGGTCGTGAAGTTGAAATTGGCAATTAAGGCAAAGTGCGCGGGCAGCTTCGTAGATACTAGAAGAAGACCAAATAAACGACGTGCCAAGGCTCTTTAGCCGGCAGATCAAAACTAGAAAGAGGATCGCTGCCAATCAACAAGGTACGGAAAAGTTGTTGACTATCATGAGGAGAACTCCCAAAGTGTGTACGGTACCGTACTGTGTGTGGGCAGTCAGTTTGCACCTCGGTATAGCAAGCCGCCTGCCTACCGTACTTAGTGTATGGAGTAATATTCAGAAGGCTGGCCCAGCGGGCAAGGTGATGCAGAATATCTGTCGATCCTGGGCGGAGTCATGATTGCAAGTGGGGTGGATCAATGCAGGTCAGAAACAAGCAGCAGGGCAGAGAGCAGGCAAATCCGATCAAGGTCCACCACAATTGATGGGCAGAAAGAAGCCAGCTGAACCAGCCCGCCGGTCGTCCTGTCGAGTCTCTCTTGTCTTGCATCGGGATGATTACCAGGAATGCCTCGCTCGCTTGCTATTCATGGTCGCTCATCAGCCCTCCTCTTCTCGTCTCATTTTCTCGACGTTGCATCGTGCCTGCGGTCAGTATTACTGGCGGACGTGGGCTGTTCGTCATCCAACTGCTTACATACCTTACCTGAGGGACTACTGTACTGCGCTGCAGTGAGGGATGAGCGGGCTGGCAGGGTGCCATATTTAGATCCTGGCCGCCCACGAGAAAGGTCCGAGCACCCCCGCGAATACGTGAGCCTCAGCGATGCCTGCTATTCGTAGTTGCGATCTCTGTGTGGTTACAACTCTGCTTTGACGGCTTGCAGCTGACAGGTGGATGGGCGGGAGAGAAACGCAAGACATCAGTGGGCCGGCGAGTCCGACCAGAGATGTGCCGCTGTCCAAAGCTCGAGTGTTCATGATGCTCGAGTTATGTATCAATGTCCAAGATGGATTTGGCCCAAGCACCACTGAACCTGGTCAATTGTGCTCCAACATGGTCCCGGCTCTGCAACGCGTGAAAACGGATCTGGGCTCATTCGCGAAATGAGATATGGGTCTCGTGCACAGTGCGGCGGACACTAAACAATTATTTACTAAGCAGCCCAAAATTGCCATTTATCTCACTATCTTGATATAGGTAGTATTCTGCTTAGTATACCTAATTTGTTTTTTATTTCAATTTCCCCCATTAGCCATTGCGCACGAATATATACCGCAGCTTGCTGTTATAGCAGACGCAGTCGCAGGAAAAGAGAGAGGTCATAGCGCCCACGGCAGCCGATCTCATGTAGGAAGAGCCCATTGGATTGGCTGTTCATCCTGCAACTCATGCCTCCCCCCGAGATCAATTACGACGACGACAACGACAGGACCGGGTGAAGAGGCGCGCCATGTTTTCCTCCTGATGAATCTTTAGTTGCTAGTCGCAAGTATGCTGCAAATTCTGGAGACTAGAACCTTATCATCGCAACGTTGGTGAAATAGTAGTAGCAGCTGGGCGGAACGGGAAACGCACAGTATCAGAGCCCACCTATACGACATGCTATTTCAACGAATCCATGTCAGCATGTTGGAAAATGGGTAAGCCGGGGATATGTAACCTAATTGGGTATCACGTAGACGTGCCATGCCAGTGCTTTTGCGTTAGCTAGTGGGCTACTTTCAGGAACGGGAATCCCAAGCAGAGGTAGGTAATCAATGTAGGTTAGCTTGGAGGCGTCCTGACCTCTGAGGTCGAGAGGTTCCTCCCAGCTGCATGAACGGGTGACCACACCGTCTGATTGTCCACTTCCCTTCGTCTATCCTCTGTCTGGCTAACCACTCTGGTGGCCACTGGACTTTTGTCAATTTTAGCTGCAAGCTAGAGGATGCAATAGTCGCGTCGAAAAGGGGAATCGGCTGAGGGTCCTCGCCGGGCGTGATGCGGATGGAAATTCCATGGCCGTGGAAGCGTGTTTCTAGCCCGCCGCCGAGTCAGGGGCCGTCGCAGAGCCGTCGACAATCGGCACAACTCTCAGAGCGCTCATTAATCGACACTGGGGCCTGGGGGAGGAAGCCATCCGCCATCCACCGCTGGGTGGTGGTAGTAGTACTGCTTGTGCGTGGAATCGCCCGAGATGTGTCGCTGCTAGGTACACAGTAGCCACCTAGGTCCTAAGAGCAAGCCTGCCTGCCTACCTGTCTGCGCATGCTAATGAAATCCAATCCGGTAATACTTGTCAGAGAGCATGGGCATGCCTTGCCCATTTGCGGGCTGGTGCTCTGATTTGCCCCCTGACTGCTCCAGGGCAACGCTGATGCCGACTGGATGTTGGGTGCCAGGTGTTCGCAGTGCACCTGTGATTACGAGCTGATCCTCTGTCGCCCTTGCGCCCCTCTGGAGGGATGGACTGGGCTGAACAGGTGGTGGTAATAATCATACTCGAGGGCGTCATGGAATCCTGTGCAAGGTATCCGAACGGGTGGTATCAACAAATCTTGCTCAATGGGCTGAGTGGCCGTGGGACGATCAACCGACTGCCTGTGCTTTTCCCGTCTGGCCTACAATATACACACTTGCCTTCTGGTGCTCCCAAGATCCGGGACGAGGTAAAGGTAAACAGGCTGACCTTGGTTTAGGTGGTACTGTAGTGTATCCAGTAGCAGAGAAGAAGCGAGGAACCATGGCCGGAAAGGAGAACATGGGCCAGGTCTACCTACATTAGCGCAAGGGCCCAGATTGCCCATCTTGTCCCCTTGTCATCTTTTTTTCTCGCACCCTTTGTCCCTCTCTTCAAGGGCCTTCAGGGCTCCGATTGGCCACTGTGAGATAGGCGTGCCCGTGAGCGACAGGGTTGATTCGTGTGTCTGCAAGGAAAACATGACTGCTGCCGAAGCCGATACATGCCAAAAGCCAGTCCCAAGCACCAAGCCAGCAAGAACCTCCACTGCCCGGTCGTGCCAGTGTACTAAATGGCCCCAGTGGGCGGAAGCTCACTAACTCAACCCACCCACCCCAAAAAGCTCCAGTGGCTCCCAGCATCAGGCTTCAGCACCAGTTTTCTGCAGGCGCCCGCCTGCGTTAGCACCAGAAGCCAGTTCCCCAAGCTCCACTCGGCCACTCTGGTCCCGCGTCGTCGACTCTGCTTTTTCTCCCTTTTCCACTTCAGGAGACTGGCGTCCTGTCACAATTTCCAATCAATCAAACCATTTCGGGGGCCACCCTTTTTTTCTTCCTTTTTCTCTTTCCCATCGTACCGTCGTCGGCTCCCCAAGAGCAACTGCTTGCGCATCCTTTCAACCCCATCCCAGCCATTTCACAACTCTTCCTACCCTCGTGAATATTATTCACGACATTCTCTTCTTCGCCGACGCTCAGCGCCTCAATTCAGTCACATACAGTAATAATACTGCTGCTTCGTTCAATCGGTAAGTTTGATTTTGCAGCAATTCTCCTGTCCAGAGGCAAGTCGGCGCACCTGTCCGCCCGCCCACCCCGTCCGCCAGCTGCTCTGCTCGCTCGCTCGCTCTGCTTGCTCTCGCTTGCCCGCCCGCCCGCCGCCCGCAAAACCTTATTCCACCTGCCAACGTACAACGTCCCGTCTCTTCAGCACAGCCATTGAGCCAGACGTCCCGAGCTTCTCGTGTGCTCGCCTTTCCCCTCCCGGCCTCTCGATCTCTGCTGTCAACTCTCGCGACACTCGACGAATTCGGCGCCGCTCCAATTTCGCCCACGACGAGAGTTTCCATTGCCAACAAAGCAGCTGCACTCGGCGCATCACCCAGCGGGCCGCCGTCTGTCAATCACTTTTCGCCGACTTGCCTCTTTTGCACGCTTCTGCTGGCCTTATTCGAGAGTCGCCGCCCGCTAACCCTTGTCGTCCTACTGTAGACAGCAGCCCGACAGTTCCTTTCGCATCTACGCCACAAGTCGTGAAACCGACGACAATACTATCACCGACCGTCGACTTTTCGTCAAATCTGTGTCAAATCAGTCAAGATGGGTTGTGGAATGAGTACCGAGGAGAAGGAGGGCAAGGCCCGTAACGAGGAAATCGAGAACCAGCTCAAGAGGGACAAGATGATGCAGCGAAATGAGATTAAGATGCTGCTTCTGGGTGAGTAGATTCGCACTAGCGACAACCTGCGCGCTCTGTTGTGCCCCGCCAGTCAGACTCTAACCTCCAAATCAGGTGCTGGTGAATCCGGAAAGTCGACCATCTTGAAGCAGATGAAGCTTATCCACGAGGGTGGCTACTCGCGCGACGAGCGGGAGTCGTTCAAGGAGATCATCTTCAGCAACACAGTCCAGTCCATGCGTGTCATCCTCGAAGCTATGGAGTCCCTCGAGCTGCCCCTTGAGGACCAGCGAATGGAGTACCACGTGCAGACTATCTTCATGCAGCCCGCCCAGATTGAGGGCGATGTGTTACCGCCCGAGGTCGGCAACGCCATTGAGGCTCTCTGGAAGGACCGTGGTGTGCAAGAGTGTTTCAAGCGCTCGCGTGAATACCAGCTCAACGACTCTGCCCGATAGTAAGTTCCGTTCCAAATCGTTCTCATCTTTGCCAAGCCAATGGACGTGTTCTGACAAGAAACCCTCTAGCTACTTCGACAACATCACTCGCATTGCTGCTCCCGACTACATGCCTAATGATCAGGATGTTCTGCGATCCCGTGTCAAGACAACTGGTATCACCGAGACCACCTTCATCATTGGTGACTTGACATACCGCATGTTCGATGTCGGTGGTCAGCGATCCGAGCGAAAGAAGTGGATTCACTGCTTCGAGAACGTTACCACGATTCTTTTCTTGGTTGCCATCTCCGAGTACGATCAGCTGCTTTTCGAGGATGAGACGGTCAACCGTATGCAGGAAGCTCTTACGCTGTTCGACTCCATCTGCAACTCGAGATGGTTCATCAAGACTTCGATCATTCTGTTCCTGAACAAGATCGATCGTTTCAAGGAGAAGCTGCCCGTCAGCCCCATGAAGAACTACTTCCCTGACTACGAGGGTGGTGAGGACTACGCCGCTGCTTGCGACTACATTCTCAACCGATTCGTCAGCCTCAACCAGCACGAGACCAAGCAGATTTATACGCATTTCACCTGCGCCACGGATACAACCCAGATCCGTTTCGTCATGGCAGCTGTCAATGGTAAGTTTTGAACCGATTCAGCTTTCCATTTTTGGACCCGCACTTACACTCTATACAGATATCATCATCCAAGAGAACCTTCGTCTGTGCGGTCTCATCTGATTTGATTCATTTGAATGTTATGCGATGCTACGAATAAAAAATACCCCCCTTTTTTTCAACACATACCGCACGGTCGCCAGTAATGTCACCCTCTGGCTAATGAAGTCGGGCACATGTCCCTCGCCACATACACGCTCGCCAATCGATCTTCTTTCCGTGTCAACCGTCCCGACGCTTCGCACCATGTACGGGCTTCGAGACATTGTTTTACCATCACGCAGTCGAGCATAGAGATTTCGACAACCAAAAGCGTGGAACTGCAGAGAAGGGCAAGGATTGCATCTAAAGCCACGGCGGTTACATATCTTGTTTAATTATGTGTTTGTGGAGTACTTGGTTCTTTTCTATATTTTCCTTTTGTTTGTTTTTCTGCGGCAGACATGGTCGCCCAGGACAATGGGCAGAAACGACATGCAGTGTACTCGAGCGAGAAAGAGAGGATAGCCATTCAGCAGAAGAGGCTGGGCGTGAGTTGCAAAGAATACCACAGCAGATGAAAAAGGAAGATCTGCGGACAGGATGAGAGGTGGCAATTGTCCAACGAATCAGATGTGTATAGATGAAAACAATGTTCTTAAAAACAAAAGTTGCAAGTCTTCGATGTACTTGGTCCGTGTCTGATCATCAGTCTGTGTGTGAAAACTTGGGATATATTACTGTATCAAAAACCCAAACATAAACGGAATGGTATAATATATCCCAATAGGCATTTAGCTGACTATCTGTTTCGTACGCTTCTTCGCCAATTCACGCTCGGCTGGAGTACTCGGCGCGGGATCCATGGGACAGTTGTTGTAAAGATGGATGAGTCCTGCAAGTTGACGGGTTTTAGTAATTGTGGTCTTCTTAATCAGTTCAAGTGATTAAAAGTGTGTTCCTAAAGAGGATGTTGAGTTGCCGCGTCTCTTAATCCAGCACCCCCTACTTTGCTTACTTTGGGTCCGGGTTTCGAGTCGTAGTTACCGCTAGAATTTTACGCCGTAGCTGTCATCGATCTCCTTGATCTTCTCAGCCGACTTCTTGTACCCAGGGTGCGCGTCCATCCTCGCGATCCAGGCCCACAGCTTTGGGTACAGCGCTTCGGGCTTCTGGTCCCAGGTGCCAATCTCCTCGAACCTGGACTGGTAGGTGATGAGGGCGAAGCTGACGACGATGTCGGCGGTGGTGAGGTCCTTGCCGCAGAGGTAGTCGCCGCCGCTGGTGGCGAGCTGGTCCTCGAGGAAGGCGAGGTGGGTCCTGAGGTTGGGCATGATGAAGGAGCTGAAGACCTGGTTGACGACGAGCGAGGTGACGGGGCGGATGAGGAAGGGCACCTTGGGGCTCTTCATCATGCCGAGGACGAGGGTCATCAGGAGCAGCGACATGAGGCTGCCCTCGTTGTAGTGGAGGAAGTACATCCAGCGCATCCAGGCCTCGGTCTCGCCGCCGACGCGGCCCTCCTGGCCGTCCTTCCAGCGCTTGGGCACGAGGGTGCTGTCCCGGCCCCAGTGTTCGCTCAGGTACTGCGCGATGAAGCCCGTCTCGGCAATGACGATGGGCTTGCTGTCGGCTCCCGGCGGCGTGACGCTGATGACGGGGGACTTGCCCAGCGGGTGGATCTTCTTGAGATCGGGGGGTGCCAGCATGGTCTGCTTGTTGCGGTGGAAGAGCTCGAGCTCATAGTCCACCTTGAGCTCTTCGAGCAGCCAGAGGATGCTCTGCGCTCTTGACTTCTCGAGCCTGCCATGAATGTCAGAAAATATGCGCGAAGGATAGGTATCATATGGTGGGTTTGGGTGGTATACCAGTAGAGCTTGACCTTGGGTTGTTCCGCAGCAGCCATTTTGAAGCAATTCTGTTTAGGATGCGTGGTTGTGAGAAGAAAAATGTCTTCCGAGTTGGCCTTATGCAAAACTAAATATCGTTTACGCGTCTCATATATCTCACAAATCAAGTGTTCTTCGGGGTCTACAATGGCTCCGGTCGTTTGTGGATCTCGATGGCCGGCAATTAGAGTGGGTTCACCAGTGGTTCGATCGAGTCGCCTAGAATGGAAAACGAGTCGGAAGAGAAATCAACATAGATGGGGTCAAGGACGGTTAGTTGTTGCGACAATAACTTTAATGTGCGATCATGTGCTATTCAACCACTTGACAGTTGATTCGTTATCGTCACCGGAGGGCGAGGAACAGTGCAGATTGTCTGCCTCGGCAAGTTGAGATTCCGCCCCAGATCATGATCTAGCGGAGGTGATTGACGTAAAGGTGTTAGTCCCAGTGACGATCTTGATGGGACCTGGCATTGAACGAGCGTCGAAAGATGGTCACCATTTTCATATGACAATAGTATTTCTTCTGGTGAGTTGTAGTTGATCTGGTAACGATTATACAGTGTGCCGAGCTCAATCTTTCCATCATAGTTGATGTTGACTAGGTACTGATTAATATGAAGTACGGATAGTATGGAATTTGATTGTATTCAATATATCAAAGATGTGCAGGCCCAATCGCGGCAGGAACATAAGTAATCCCCGACCCCACCCGCGCATCGACGCCACATCAAGTGTGGCTTAGTAGATTGAATTGCTCTCTTGAGGCGCCGGTGCCGACGACATCCCAAAGTCCTCAATTGGGACCTCGCCCAGAACAATCACCACCAAACCAAACCCACCAATTGAATTCAGTGCAGGCGCTTGCCCACCCACGAACAAGATGGCAGGCCTCAAGCACTTCAGTACGTCCGAGACGAAGCGCAGTTGGAGCTTCCCCCATTGCTGAGAATCGCAAAGCTGACCCTGCATGACAGAACTGGCGCTCGACCCGTCCATCCAGAAGCTGGGGAGTACGTATCCTATCCCGCCCTGATCGCTCATACCTACGATCTTGTTTTCCCCGAGACCGGAAGAGCGAATGAATTGGTGCGCCATGGGAGAGGACAAGGGCAGTGGCTGACATTGATGGAACAGCGATGCAAACGAACCGCGTCAAGTACTTCCGCTGGACCCCGAGAACCGCGCGCATCACTTTCATGTACGCCGTCTTTGTTCCGGCCATCTTCGGCGTCGTTGCCTACCAGACAGATGTAAGTTTGTGCTGCCCGTCTCTTCGTGTTGGGCTGGACGAGCTGGGGGCTGACAAGAGTTGCAATGTTCCAGGGCAAATGGGATCTGCGGGCGAAGAGGAAGGGCGATCTGATTTCCGAATTCTAAAGCACCGAAAGAGAAAGCCGCGAAGCAAAATTACGAATGCGAAACTTGTAAATACACAGAGGCGAAATCAATGGACAATGGATAAAATCGACTGCCACTTTTCGAGTGTGTGCTGCTGGGCGCCGAAACCCCGGCGTGTATTCTATCACTGCCAGCTTTTCTTCCCAAAACAGCCTACATCGAGTTTCGAGCTGGTGATGCCATGGAGGTATGCCGCTCAAGATATAGCGATCATGAACAGGTCGAGTTACGTGAGAAGCGCAAGTTCCCATGAGAGCCAGGTCTTCGCTGTCACTTTTTCAACTAAACTTGTCAATGTTTTCTCCTTGACTTGCTGGCAGCTGTTATTCAGGTCTTCTAGTGCTTGGAATTGCCGTCCACTCGTGCATATCATGGTACTTTGTGCATAACAGAAAGTTCATTGAAAACATGCAAATATCTGTTTGATTTTGTTTCTGGGCTCATTCATGCCGGAAGTCTTATCCCATCAACTGTCTGATATCTTCAGGCGGCCACCTGACCTGGGCAAAGGTAAGGCAACGCTTGATGCTCTGCAGATATTTCCGCGTGACCTCGTCACCCATGACATGTCCTCTCTCACCATCATGCAGCTTTTCTCTCGCACTTCGCTCGTGAATACCCACCATGGTAACACCAATGGGCCACGCAGCCTTGCCAATACTCAAGCGTAGATATCCGTCATTGGCATCCACGTAACGTCGCTCTTGGGCCGCCTTGACGATTTCGATCACAGGCTCCAGTATGTCGTCATCCAGGCCGTCCTTCTCGAGCTTGCGGAACAGGGGCGTCATGTTCTCGCGGCTCTGTATCATGGCGTTCACAGCCGCGCGGCTCTCGAACGTCTCCCGCCTCTCCTCCTGCGCAAGTGCTATCTCCCATTCTCGAAGCACCATGGTGAAGTAGGATGCCAGCTGGCGGTACAGATATCTCCGGGCCTCTTTATCCTTGGGCATGCTGCCGTCGACCTTCATATCTTTCTCGTCCACCATCTGGATCGTCGTCGGGATCGGGCCCTTGGACACCACCGTCGTGAGCTTCTTGTGACGTCTCAAGCGTCCCTTGTGTGACTCGCCAAACAAGGTGGCGGGTTCGCCAAGCGCGCGCAGCTTCTCGATGAGCTCTTCATCCGGCATGTCGTCCTCGCCCTCGCCATCCGCCGAGGCATCGGCGCTGTCCTCGTCCTTGAGCTCCGGGAGACCGAGGCGCTTCCTCCGCTTCCGCTCCTCCTCCTTGGCGGCCTCCTCGCGCCGCCTCCGCGTGTCCTCCTCGATCCTGCGGCGCTTCTCGTCCCGGGCGCGCGCCTCCTCGGCGGCGTCTTCCTCGCGCTTCCGCTTCTCTAATGCCTTGGCCGCGCGCTTCTCCTCGAGCTCCTTCTGCTCCGCCAGGTAGACCTTTTGCCGTTCTGCCTCGAAGTCGGCGCGCCTCATGTATTTGTTGGGGGCTGCCGAGGCGGCGGCGGCCGGAGCGGTCTCGGCCTTGGGCTTCGCCTTTGCGATCTCCTTTGACATGAGAGATGCGAAATCCATTTTTGCGAAATGCCTGCCCAGGTTCACCGAGTTTTTGCTGGTGTGATTTGATCCGAGTGAGGCGAGATTATAGAGATGATTTTTTTTTCCTTCTCTCTTCTGGGACCGGAATTGAGTGAAATTCCGAATTAGATGAAGGAAAAATCGAGAGTTGCCTTTGATGCGGCGCAAACACATTCAACTTTCAAGCTGTGGCGCTACAGACGTCGCGTCGTGGGGTGACAGAGCCACCTGCCTGGCCTAAAGATACCCGAGTCTACCCACTCTGCCACTACGCTAGAACCCCATTTAAGCTTTCCAGGGTCCCCCAGCAGTGACCTCAGGCCATAGTTTGGCGTACATGTAATGTATACCTAGGTAGGTAGGTACGTAAGTAGAACTGGAGCTTCAACCCATCTACAAACCACATTCACGACTTTCCAATAACGCAGCATTCGCAACACCTATCAGTACATACAAGGAGCAACACAACAACAATGATCTGAGTGCTACATAAATCTGCGCTTTTGAGTGGAAGCGTATCGTCCAAACACACAGATCTGGGGCAAAGATACACGGCATCGGCGCAAAGATGGACAGGCGCGCAAACCCGCCTTCAGCGCTGCGACTCTTCTACCGCACCGGCGCATTTCACCGGTACGAGCCATCCTTCTCTAGCCATGCGAACCGGCCTGGTTCCAATGGCAAAAGATAGAGACAGCCAGGGGACTGACGAGTTCATTCTGGAGAATATAGGCCCGACGAGTTCTTCGCGCCCGAGCTCTTGCCGCATCTCACCGTACACACCTGGCCCACTTGCACCCTCAACGAGCTGTCGCATCACGTCGCCAGCACGGTGCCCTCTCTCCTCCCCGACCCGGCGATAGGCACCCGGCTGTCGTTCCGCCTGATCTATGCGGATGCGCGTGGCGCCGCGGGCCCCTCGCCCCACGGCCCAGGACCCAAGTACATGATCAAAGACCTGGGCAGCATCGTCATCGGCGACGACGATGAGCCGGGCGCGGACGCCGACGGGTCTTCATCTGTTCTCGCCCGGAAGGACAGCACGGATAACACGCAAGCGAACGGGCTTCGGGACGGCGCGGTTCGAAGTGACGGTCTCAAGACTCTGGCCGATGCTCGATTCGTGGTTGGTGACTACATATCCTTGGCCATCTTGCCCGTTCTTGAGGACGGCAGCATCGCCCCTCCCAGCGCCGCGAGGATGGGTCGGGGCGCCGGCGCCGGCGAGGCGGGTACTGTCGTAGGCCGTGCTCCCGGTCTGGTCGGCAGAGAGAGACTCCACGAGTTCGGTGGACGGAGAAGCGGTCGCGGCGGGCGCGCTGACGCCTTCGGCTGGGGTGGCCGGGGCGGTGGCGGCGGCGGCGGTGGTTCTGGCGTGCCGACGGGAGAGTGGAGGCGTGGTGAACAGTTACCAGACGTTTCTCGAGAACACAGTTCTTCTGGAGACTGGAGAAGACCCGNTCTGGCGTGCCGACGGGAGAGTGGAGGCGTGGTGAACAGTTACCAGACGTTTCTCGAGAACACAGTTCTTCTGGAGACTGGAGAAGACCCGACTCACAATCCGCCAGGTCGTATACTCGTGGTCGAGGTCGAGGAAGGTGGTAGGCAGTCCATTGTTTGACAATGTTTAGCTACGTTTCTGAGATACCCTGGATTAAATCAAAATATGGAGTACAATTGACCGCATCTGTCTTGTCTAATCGTTTTGTCAACTGACCGACTCACAATGGTAAGCACTCACAGTGCTCATTTCGCCAGCGCTGCAATGCTTGAGTCCCTCTGAACGCCAATGCTCTCCTTCCTAATCATTGAAACATGCTTATGTATGTAATGTAATCACACCGCCCCCCTGACCTGTACCGCGGCCTAGAATGAGCTCTCAGCAGCGACCTTGCGGGTGTCGTCATACCACATATCAGTTATACCTGAGCCCGGCGGGCCGCCTTTTCGACCGTGGCCCTTCACTTCAAGATCAGCAGCCATGATGCTCATGCGGCGAATGCGCTCCAATGCTTCCTTCTCGTAGTTCTTGGCGGCATCCAGAGCGTTGGTCTGCATATCGACGCGGCGGTCTGGGGATACGGCCACCAGCAGTCTGTCGATTGTGTTGATTCGGGCCTGTAGCTGGCCGCTTCGGATCATGGTCACCAGTTCCGACTCCAGTGGCTCGTCGTGCTTAGCAAAAGCTTCGTTCAGACTGTCAAGAGTGACGCAGGAGAAGGGTATAAAGTATTGAACAATACACTTGGTCCGGATCTGTGCGTAGATGATCGGAACGTGTTTCTGTAAGTGGATATCGAGGAGGTAGTCAGGCCGATACGACTCCAGCATCGTCAGACACTGAGAATAGCGACCATTGACGAACATGTTGATGGCCTTGCGAAGATGTGACTCGAGCTCTAGGTAGGTTCTAAAGCTCGTGTTGTTGAGGACCCGCGACTGGAGCTCGGCCCGGTCCATGGATGCCAGGGCCAAGAGTGCTCCGTAGGTAGCCACGTCGTTGGGGGTGAGGACATCATTGAGGGATTGGCATGTCGCCAGATCACCCGCCTCTAGAAAGTTCCTGGCGGCCTCGTAATACTTTTCGGAATGAAGGTTGGCGATACCAGAAGTGACTCTGACGAATGGCTGATGCGCCTTGATTTCCTTGTCGTCGCTGGTAGGGCTGGCAAACATCTTGCTGACGTTAGAGAGGACGCTGGGCCAGTCCCTCTTGTGAACCATGACCTCGATCAAGTATTTGGCAACCTCGAAGAGATGTGACTGGGTGCTCGCTTCGCCTCTCATGCGCACGAATGCATCAGTGGCGCCTTGGAGCTCTCCAACACTCAAAAGATGTAGAGCCACATCCCGATAACCGATCTGCCCGGAATCTAACGTTAGCGAGTTCGCGCCGGAACACAGGAAAGAGCAGACGGTCTTGTGCGGACATACCCTGATGCTCTCTCTCACAAGATTATTCTTGTATTGTTTGAGCTCAACCTCGAGGCGCTGTGTCTCGGTCTTGTTTGACTGGGTCGTCTTGTCAAGCCAGTTTTGGTCTAACTGGGCCTCTGGCTCTTGCGGAGCAGCAGTGCGAATGGCTTCCCAGGCGTTTCGGTATTGCTGTGTATCCTTGCCTTTCTTGGCCTCGACTATGGTGGCCTTCAACGCATCCAAGCACAACGGGACCGAAGACTGTCCTATGAGCAGCAGGCGATCGAAGCGGGTTCGTCCTGATGACAGTTAGGGGGGAAACCGCACAGCTCGGAGGGGTGGTGTTGGCGCACCTCGATAGTTAGAGATGTAGAGGTCGAGGTCGAACTTGGGTGCCTCTGCGTATATGTCCTGTCAGTTCAATTCCGGCCGGGCTCGAAGATTTAGTCGGCGGAGGCTTACCCTTGACTATGATGTTGCCTTGATGCTCCATGAGCGTGAAGTAGGTGAGGAGCTGAGAACTGCTCTGGTTCGCCATCGTGCCTTGCGAGTCCTGGGAGTTCGTACCATACGCGAGCTGTACCAGAAGTACACCAGATGTTGTTATTATTGGCGGCGGGCGATCGTCGCCGTGAGCTCGGATTTGTTACGGAATGTCGTGGTGAGATTATTGGCAACACTTTGAGTGCCTGATTGTTGTGTAGTTTGGTATGTGATGCTTGTACAAGTAAGGTGGGACTCTACCTCGCAGAGCTGCAATGCTTACCTACTGGTACTCTGTAGATTGAATGTTGGTTGCCGCCTATCGGCCTTATCGATAGCGGGGTAGCTTCCTCGCGTTGTCTCTTTATATTATGGGGGTACGCCAAATTCCTCAAAATAACCGGTATTTACCTACCTAACCTAGCAGCTTGGTACATTGTAGGTAGCCTATCGAATCTTTGGCTAGGTACCTACCTAGGTAATGTAGAACAGTGAAGCTGGTGACTTATTATATAGATCCCGTATTGGGCACAAGCAGAAAATTATATATAGACTCCGAAAATAATTGGCAATTGGTATTTAGTTTCCGAGAAGACCTCATTGACCCAATAACCACAACGCTTCGATTACAATAGGTACTCTGTACTGTTTAAACTACGTCTTTCATAGGTGTATCAACGATGGACGAAGCTGTTTTGCGGACATTATCAGCAAGCCGAAAGCGAAGTGGAATCACAGCGATGGGTCTTTTTTGGATAAAGTCAATTTACAGACAAGCCAACTTATGTCCAGATTGTCGCTTATTAAACATGTTGATGGTTGGCGTTCGATATTTACAAGATGACCTCTAACTACTCTGACCTATCAAAACACATTGCTACCTAGGTTCCAGACGTCAAAATGAGAAGAGGGATAAATCGGAATACAACGGAATCCCTCAATCAGTTTTGGATCAGGAACAATTGGCATCTTGGATTTGTTTACGAAACAAAACCAACCCGATTGCAAGTTCCAAATTCCCGAATTGACATTGTCCTTGACAAGCGACATCTCACCGGCCAATCACAGTCAACAAAAGGAATGGATGTCGCTGAAACACGGACTTATAGACTGACGTATCCGGAGCGGGTTACCAGCGCGTCTATGCTAGAGAAAGTTCGAGCCAATACCACTGGCGACGATCTATGCCTTCATATGTCCGACTTAGACCGAGCATAATGAAAATCGTAGCCAGGCTCGCCAGGGGGGATCAAGTAATCGGGAAGAGGGCAACGGGTAGCGGGAAAGGAAGAACCCAAAATACAGCCAATCTACTGTGTTGTGGCATAACTTGTTTTCCCTGATCAGTCCACGAAGCCGTACGATAGGTTCATTTTCTGCAGCTTCGATGACTTGGTATGCAGGCTTGGATGGCTTGGATGGCTTGGAGGGCTTGGGTCAACCTGACATGCTAACCTAGGTAGATTACTTTGAGGACAGAGCACAAGCAACCAACAAGAGACAGAGAGATGCTGGCCTGCTGGGCACAAGATTGCCACCTAGGACTACCGTGCGCAGAAACCGACTAAAAAGCCCTGTGTCAGAACTTGCAGCTCACTGACTCATGGCCAGGCCCGGAATTAAAGACTTGTTATTGCTATCGGCGACTGCGGCGACCGATGGACAACATTAGGTGGAATAGACAGAAAGAAGGAAGAAAGAAAGCCATTTCTGACGCAATAAGCCCTAATCAGGGCCCTACCTTATTGGGAACCTAATCTAATCCCTTTCCGAGACGCATGTCAAGCCCATCTACCCGGGCGGTTGGGAAGCCTTTCCCGGCGCTGCGCAAGCGAGACAGAACCCCTATACTGACTGTATCACCAAAATTGGGAATCGCCGTTCTCCTCAACTCCTGGCCGGGTCAGTGTATGAACGAGCGCTGATCGATCCATGGAGCAGACAAGAAGGATGATCGAGCATCCGCACACACGTTGCTGTGTTCCGGATAACCGGCACATTGATCTGGGCACTAGATTTGCCAAGAAGTGCTCCGGTTTGCTTGGCAGGTCAGCCTGGACGCTGGGCTGCCAATAACAAGGCAACATCCAGCCCAGAGATTCCCCTGATGCTGGGCCTGTCCTGCGCTGTTTCGCTCGAGACGTTTCCAGCAACCGTGTGCTGAATCGTGTGCTCTACCTAGATACCGCCTGTCCTGGAGGGAAGCGCTGGCGGCTGGCCCGTACGGACGGGCAGGTAACAAACAATAGAAGTACGTATCACGAAGCCTCCTGACCTGGTGGGATTCTCCGAGGCCATTGCCTGTTGCAATCTACGGGTACCTGCCTCTGGGATGGTCTACTAACTCGGCAGTAGTAGTCAATTGGAATGAAAGCAAAGGTTTCTCTCCTCGCCTCGTGCTCCATTCCTCAACCCCGTATCGTCAAATGTCGTTCATAGAGAATATGCCCGAAGGCCTTGGTGATATTCAATGGTGCAGGATGCGTTCCGGGCCACAGGCCGTTGAACCAAGACCGCGGAAATCACATTGCACGCTACCATGAAGCTGAGAGGTGCATACAGCATATGTTGGTCATCCGAAGCAAACAGATGGTTAGAGTTCAACAGACTGCAGAGTACGGACCGCACCCGCTTGGTGACATGTGAATCCATACAACTATTGGCGGCCGATTGAGGCGGGCCCCGCCGTAACGAGAGTTACTTATATTACCTAGGTCATTGGGGGGAGAAGTCAAGAAGAAACGTTGCCAAGTAACCTCGGAAGGCTCAAAAGTCTATCGCTCGCTCCGTGGCGGCGTTCTATACATGCATCTCTCACTTCGCATCTTGTTTTTGAGCCACACTTGGCTGAGCTACCAGAGGACTAGAACGCGTGCTTACACATTCTTCTACTACGTGACGTACTTTGCCTGGGAAGGGCGGAGAAAAATATATGTACGTACGGAGGACCAAGGCCAGGATAGGAAAAAACTACCTACCTGGTAGAGACATTGTTATATGTACAAGAGCAAGGCCGAGGAGGCCGCCCAGAGGCATACCCAGCCCAGTTCCGAATCACGTTGCTGCTGGCCAACAACGGCTGGATTGTTTGCTACAGACAACGCAGTTGAATTTCAAGATATTCATCGCTACAGTAGTGATTGGGTAGAGCAGATTAGGTAAAGGGAAGAATTTCGATGCTATTGATGTGCAGAGTATAACAAGACAGCTTCATTTTTAGTACGAAATGGCCGAATACGCTATTTTACGCTTATTATCAAGGCGTCCCGTCGTTTGGAGTCAGTCTGGGCATGCCCGCTAGCTGGCCAGCTACATAGATTTATTCTACCTAGTAACAGGCTCCATGGCGTCTTCTTTTCTGGCAAGATCCTACCCGCATGTCTACATAGAATGCAACGATTTTAGAGGGGTTTATGGAGAGTCGCTATGACATGGAATGACTCTATTGTCAAGCCTCCCTCCACCGCCCGCCTGCCCGCGGAGTCTGGACTTCCCATGGCAATAGCTGACAGCAAAACGATTACACAAGAAGAGTCCGTTATTTAGGGCAGTGGCCTAATAGCAGCTAATCAGCGGGCGGGATGGCCAGTCTATTGCTAGCATCATCGGCACTTTGACTAGGGCTGGAGATACATGACCTGTGTTATTAGGCGAACCGCCATACCCTTGGGCCGTTGCTGTTCGAGTTGCCAACTTGCTCAGAGGTTACGGAGCAGGCGTACGTAATTGTGATATGTAAGTGCCCTTTGAGAGTCACCCTGAGGGCCAAATGAAGAAGAAAACTCTTCATGGGAAGAAAATATTGCCAAATACACAACTTTACCTCCATGATTGCTCGCTTATCGACTTGCCTGGTTGCCACCCGAAATATATGGTGTATTATAGGCGTACCGCTGACGACCCTATCATTGCTACTGTGCCTAGGCTGAAAGTGACATGGTAGCAAAAGGGAATGGCAGCAGCAAGAGAGAAGAAAGAGAAAAAAAAAGTTCGCTGCGACATTGGAACGGTGTCTCCCCGGTCCCAATCGTGGCCCAAAATCGAACTTGTCCCCATTTGGCTGTCGCATGCGTCCCACTTGAGTGCATCGCTACGTTTACAGTACCTGCCCCCCCGGCTCTCCATTCAACCATTACACCACCCAACCGGGCCACCACCACTTGGCTCTGATTGATAGATTGCCCTTCTTTTCTTCGCTCAATTCGAGAAACCCAGCGATTCTGCAGTGGTCATCACATCGGTCGAACACCCCCGTTCTCGTCGTGTTCTGTCCTGTTCTGTCCCGACCTGATCTGACCTGACCAAGCTGAACCGTTCAGTGTCGACATCGCCGCATTGTAGTGGACGGACTGACTGACTGACTGACTGACTGACTGCCTGCCTGCCTGCCTTTTCTCGCTTCCACTCTTCTGCGCGCGCGCGACAACGGCACCTTCGCAGATTATCTACCGACGTGACTTGTCTCGAACCAGCAGAGAGTCGTACTTTCTTTTCCCCCCTCCCCCCTCTCTTCCTCTCTTTCCTCCCGTCTGTTGCGTGTGCTGGCTCAGCGGTAGCAGTATCTGCATCTGCTGGGGGGAAACACGAACACCGCTGGCTGCGACGCTTCTACCAACCCCTGCCCCACGTCGCTCGCTGCTCTGCTCTGGACTGCACTCACTACACTGTACTGCACTGGATCCATCTCGCCGTCCTCCTTGCCCAAAGGTAAACCCGACGGAACACCGTCATGAGATAAGAAGCCCATCGTTCTGTGGTCCACGATGCATGCCTGTCACCTGAGCATTCATCGCCCCGAATAAATCAATTGTCCGACGCTTGCGCACGAGTCCCACGCGCTCACGGAAATTCGCAAGGAGCAAAGGTCACCATGGCGCCTTCAAAGGGCAAGGACAAGGCTGCCGAGTCGCCGCCAGCACTGGACGTGTCTGATACCGAGTCCATCGTGGCGCACTCGGAAGACGAGAGCACCACTGCCGACAAGGAAAAGGATGGCAGCACCCCCAGCGACGCGCCTGCGCTGCCGCTGCAGAAGCGCCGGAGAGTCACGCGCGCCTGCGACGAATGCAGGAGGAAGAAGATCAAGTGCGATGGCAAGCAGCCCTGCACCCATTGCCAGGTCTACAGTTACGAGTGCACCTACGACAAGCCCTCTAACCGTCGCAGGAATCCGGCGCCGCAGTATATCGAGGCCCTGGAGAACCGATTGCAGCGAGCAGAGGCACTGCTCAAGAAGTTCATGCCTGATCTGGATCTAGCGGATCCCGCACTGGACCCGGCCGTCGAACAGGAGTTTCGTCTGCGCGAACAAGCACGCGCCAAGGCTGTCAAGAAGGAGGAGAGTTCCGCTTCGTCGTCTACCAAAACCGACGAACGGCTTCTTTCCATGATATCAGGTGTCGGCCAGCTCGAATTCGACGATAAGGGCGATTACGATTTCCATGGCCCGTCCTCCGGCACCGTCTTTTTCCGCAAGATGAAGGATCACTTCAAGTCCCTGCTTGGCCGCGATTATCACGTCCCAGTCCTGCCTCGTCCACCCAAGCCATCCAGCCTCTCCCTCGACTCTCCTCGCCTATCAGCTGTCGGCTCCCCTGCCAGTAGGAAGGGCTCGGTACCAGATGTCATTGACCTGCCACCAAAGGTGGTAGCACGGCGCCTCTGTTCTCATTCCTTGAAATACGCCACCTGTCTATTGCGTGTCGTGCACGTTCCGTCATTCTATAGCATGCTGGACAGGATCTACGATCGCCCTCCCGGAAACCATGGCTGCTACGGGACCGACGAAGACAGAGAGCTTGCACTGTTGTACTCGGTCCTGGCTCTTGGCTGTATGTACAACGTTGCGGATGACGAAAAGTCAAAGAAGCCACCTTATGAGATCGCCACAGAGCAAGGGTAAGACGCAATTTCAGTCACTCATGAAGCCTCCTACTGACATTCCATGATAGGCTCAAATATTACACGTCGGCACGATACTTGCTCCAGGACATTACTGACTGCCGCGACCTGACGTCACTCCAGGCGCTCTTGTTCATGATCCTCTTCATCCAGTCCATCTCAAACCTGAGCACGTGCTATGGCTTTGTCGGCATCGCCCTGCGGTCTGCACTTCGGATGGGCTTGCACCGGAATCTGCCACACAGCGGGGAGACGGCCATTGACGCCGAATGCAGGCGGCGTGTCTTCTCTGTCTGCCGTCAACTGGACATATACGTTTCTGCGCTGCTCGGATTCCCAATGCTCCTGAATGAAGAGGATATCGATCAGCCGCTCCCTACGCCAGTAGATGACGAATTCATCACGAAGGCAGGCATCATGTCGGTGCCTCCCGGCACCACCTCCTTCTTCGAGGCTTTCAACGCTCACGCCCGCCTCATGGATATCCTGAGCAAAGTCATCAAGTACGTTTACCCACTCAAGGCCATTGAGCAGAGCGTAGCAGAAGCTGGTCAGATGAGCCCTTCATACGTCATCAGTTATGCTAGGGTCAAGGAACTCGAGGCCGCGCTTCAGGAATGGAACGAAGCACTGCCAGTCGCCTGGCGACCCGACTACGAGGGGCCCGAAGAGGTTGTCCGCGTTCGCAACTTGCTCAGATTCGCGTTTGCACACGTGCAAATGGTCCTGTACCGGCCATTCCTCCATGCAGTGTCACCAAAGATGACTGCCGGCAAGCAGCCGGACGAGCGGTCATATGCTTGTGGTGCTGCTGGTATCAATGTCGCCCGCAACATCATACACATTGGCATTGAGATGCGCAAGCAGGTGTCATTGGTTGGCCCATACTGGTTCACCTTGTTTACCGAGTTCTTCGCCATCATCACTTTGGTGTTCTATGTCCTCGAGAATGTAGACAAGCCGGGCACCACGGATATCATGGCAGATGCTGCTGCTGGGAGAGATATGATTGCCAGAATCGCAAGGCGGAGTGTAGCTGCCGATCGTATCTCCAAGGCTCTGGATGTAAGTCGAGTTTGCCGGGATTTTCGACGTGAAAGTATACTGATCTCTTTAGGTATTATTCGACCAGCTTCCCCCCAAGATGAAAAAGGTGTCTGCCACTTCGGCGCCTTCCAAGAAACGCTCCGCCACAGGCTCTAGGGAGTCTCTTCCGGCGACCCTTTCATCTCCGACCAGCCACATTCAGACGTCCCGCCCGAGCGACCCAATGGACGGGCTGTCGGCTCACTCGTCGAATGGGATCAGAGGATCGATGGCACCAATGGCGTCCAGCGTTGGCTTTGACCTCGACACGAGCTTCGGCATCGAAGATTTCTCCCCCAGCATGCAGGGTATGTCGCCTCTCGAACTGGCGGCAAACCCGGCGGATCCGATGTCGACAAGCCACCTGGATCATGGCAGGCATATGCAACAGGATGGCCTCGGACAGGGACTGAACCAGATCAACCAACTCGACGCGGTCATGTTTCCTTCGGGAGACCCACTGGCGTACCCCAACCAGCCGGGAATGGGCATGAGGGGAGGTCCTCAACACTACGACCCATCACAGTACTACACACCGAACATGTTTGATGGTATTGAAGGTCAGTTGATGGGCCCGCTTCCTCCATACCTGATGCAGACGCCACAAGGACAGCCCGGGTTTTCGTTCCCAGCTCAAATGTATTCAGATCCAATGTTAGCGATACAGTTGCAGCGGGCGCCCCAGCACCAGGCCCACGGGCACCACCAGATGCCGCAGCAGGCGCAACGGCGGCGTATGTTTAATCAGTTCGGCGCACAACAGTCATGGGCTGGCGGCATGTTTCCCCAGTAATGATCGAGATGATACCCCCCTTGCATTGTGTACGGATCGGCCGGTTCGTAATGACAGCGGTTTGATTGTTTCCCGCGGTAGTCTGGTCGGAGTTTGTGTGGTGTGTTACAAGAGCACGTCATTTTGGGAGTGGGATGCCTGTCTCGAGTTGAGCATTGTGGCATCTTGCGCTGTCTTGTCTTCGGAAACCATGGGGGGAAAAGAAAAAAAAAAGAGGAAAGCCTCATCGAAGCCGATGACATGTTCGAGGCAAGGTCGAAAGAGTTCAAGCAAATTTTTTTTTTGAGGGCCATATAGAGACGACTGGCGTCTACAGCTACCTGCGGACAGTCCTTGCGGGCTAGGAGCACGTTTATATTTGGTTTTATGAAGCAACATGTATCGGAAAAGGGGCTCACGGCGGTCGTACATAGTTTCTGCTACCTAGCCCACGTAGCCTCGTAGTCATGCTCCCAGCAGTAGAGAGGAGTAGAAGAAGAAGAAGAAGAAGAAATCAGGTATATACGTACCTTGTTGTGGTTGTTATTACATGCTGCGACTTCATCTGCCCATATCTGCCAGTGATGCAATTGTCCATGTACATTATATGTGTATTGAAGAAGTGTTCGATTTGCTCTACTCCCAACGTGTGTAAACTGCCCAAGATTTAGGGAGTTACACGGGGGCAGTGATGAACGGCCTGCTTGTGGACGGGTATGATCAGATGGTGGCTGCAGTCTATTCGTTGTTGAAAAACATGACCTCGACAAGATTTCCTTCATTGCCGACCGACATAACACCATAAACAACATGAAGCTTTAAAGAATGACGCCTAAACCAAATACGGACGGTGCTGCCGGGCACCTGATAAACTGCCACCCAATGACGGACCGCCCCGCATACATACCCGCCGGGCCTGACCTTTGGGCACCCGACCTCGTTCAACGTATGGTCCGGCAAGAACTTGACGTACTTCCTTGCACCGAAAGATACCTACTTGCATTCATCACATCGACAAATCTCATTTTGTAGCGTTATTGTTGACATTTGAAGCAAGCATACCCCGTCACATATTTCAGGAACGGGTTGAAAACAGAGTACTTTCCCCACGCTGTCCACTACGAAGAACGAACCTCTGCTAACCTCGACTGTGAGTCGTTTGAAGCGACAAGCTCGACGTCTATTGGCAAACATGGATGAGATGGAGATCGTAGACCACGATCTCGTGATCGATGAGGAATTCGATGCTCTGTAAGCTTGGTCAAATGCCAAAGATTGGGCCGAACCTTCTGGTTTCCTGGCTTCACCTGGCCTAACTCTCGACTCCTAGGACCATTGAGCTCAAGTCTTCACCGACCCTTCGGTTTCCTGGTACGTGGTCGACCTTTCCGTTTTCTTGATGGATTTCCTGCGATACTTTACCCGCCGCCAGAACTGCTCCGGCACTGTCTCGGGGTCCGTTCCAAAGTCATCATGTAGAGTGTGTAAACCAGACCCGAAGCACTTCTGGAAGCTCGCTTCCTTTTCACATGTTTACCTCTCAGGGAGGGAGGAACTTTATAATCTGAGATACCAATCTCGATTCTGGTTCATCGCAAATTCCCTTGGACTTCACACTCTTCTCTACCCTCGAACGCTCGGTCGGCGTATCTAATAGTTGCGTCTATTCAGCTCGTCACAGTAAACTAACTTGTTCGCAGCCAAGGCTCATGCAAGGAAAGTGGCCAAAGCACTTGGTGTCGACCATGGTATCATCTATTTACCTGGCCAGTCGGAACTGGGATATGAAGACTCGGATATGGAGGCTCCCTTCCGACAACGTCGATAGTGGGTAGTCCCGGTGCCCATGTGGCCAATACATCCATCTCCTGTGATGACTTACAAGCTGATGAACGATGCGCCCAGCTTCTACTACCTGAGCGGTGCAGATTTCGCCGGCTGTGCCGTCACGTACGACATAGAAGCCGACAACCTGATCCTCTGGATCCCATTTACGCCTCCCCAGACTGTTCTGTGGTATGGAACGACGCCCAGCCCCGCCGAGTGCCTGGAGAAGTCAGACCTGGACGACGTCAAATATGTCGCCGAACTCCCCAAATACCTGGTCCCAACGCTCGCTCTCGTCGAGACCCTCTATGGCCTGCGGGAATCGCAGCTACCCCGGTTCAAGTCGTTCGATACACTCAAGCCGCACGTCAAGATTGACACGTCGTCTCTGTTGCCGGCAATCGGCGAGGCGCGGGTAGTCAAGTCAGACTACGAGATCGCCATGATCAGAAAGGCCAACGACATCAGCTCGGCGGCCCACAGGACCGTCTGCCAGGAGCTGCTATCGCTCAAGAACGAGTGCGAGGTCGAAGCCATCTTCCAAGCCGTGAGCATCTCGCGCAACGCCCACACGCAGGCCTACGCCATCATCGCCGGCTCGGGAGCCAACGCCGCCTCGCTCCACTACGGCGCCAACAATGAGCCCCTGGAGGGCCGGCAGCTGCTCGTGCTCGACGCGGGCGCCGAGTGGAACGTGTACGCCTCGGACATCACCCGCACCCTGCCCATCTCGGGCAGCTTCACGCCCGAGGCCAGGGCCATCTACGACCTCGTCGACGAGATGCAGACCCAGTGCATCGACCGCATCCGCCCCGGCACCGTCTACTACAGCCTCCACCTGCACGCCCACCTGGTGGCGGTCAAGGGCCTGCTGGAGCTCGGCATCCTGCACAACGGCACCGCGAGCGAGATCTTCAAGAACGGCACGAGCACGGCCTTCTTCCCCCACGGCCTCGGCCACCACGTCGGGCTCGAGGTCCACGACGTCCCCGGCTACGAGCGCCTCATGGTCGAGGGCGACGGGTTCCTGACCATGGGCGGCAAGCGGAAGCTCTTCGTGCCCGAAACAATACAAAAGATCATCGCCATGGTCAACGACGGCCACGCCGCCGCGGCTGAGGACGAGGACGAGGACGAGGACGAGACGACCGCGTCTGGAGTCCCGCCGCCGTACAACGGCCGCCGGGAGCTGGCGCCCGGCATGATCGTCACCGTCGAGCCGGGCATCTACTTTTGCAAGCCGTACATTGAGGCCTACTTCCTCAACAAGCCCGAGCACGCCCGGTACATCAACAAGGAGG
The DNA here is from genome assembly GCA_018115615.1 of Pestalotiopsis sp. DP-2020a. Classification (NCBI taxonomy): domain Eukaryota; kingdom Fungi; phylum Ascomycota; class Sordariomycetes; order Amphisphaeriales; family Sporocadaceae; genus Pestalotiopsis; species Pestalotiopsis sp. DP-2020a. Next base: position 46,286 of record JACVEI010000552.1, on the reverse strand, counting down.
TCCTCGCGCGGTACTGGGACGTGGGCGGCGTCCGCATCGAGGACGACATCCTGGTCACCAAGCGCGGAAACGAGAACCTGTCGTGGGCCCCCAAGGGCCAGGAGATGTTGGACATTATAAACGGCAAGACGCAGTCGAGGTAAATGAGTAATAGGCGAAGTAGCAACTGTATGGTGGTCTGGTAGAGCCTGGCGGCTACGAAAAGGATCTGCAGCAGCATCTTATTGACAGCTAGTACTAAGTAGACAATATCCCTCTCCGTGATCTATGTTGTCACACGTTTCCATTGTATCCTGCCAAGCCGCTGCAGGTATTTGGGAATCCATCGGCATCTCGGCACCAAAACATGGCGGGCACTTGGTATGTTATGATTTTTAAGTACAGTGCACGTTTGCATGTATCCAGGTAGATGATATACAAGAAAGACTTTTGGTTTCATCGTAAAATTTACATGTATTCTATTCCACATAACGCCATGCTAAAATGAGTTTTTACAAAAGCGGTCGGTTGCCCGCCTCGTCTGGCCTTCTTTTAAATAAATGTGACAATGCATATGCTTGTTTTCCTCTTGGCCAACCAGACAGCTTCGCCCGTGCACCTGCGCCAAACCCAAGTGGCATGCTAATTTATCTTTTTTTTTTCTTTTTTTCTTTTTGCCCTTCCCCATTTTGTGTATCCCAAACAAAATCTATGGAGACGAAGACGGTGATGGTGAAAATTGGTCGTGTGCCGCCTTGTCCAGGGGGGAACCTAGACCGATGCCCTTCTGGCGACCCCTCAAGATTGCCTGAAGAGCATTGCCCACGGCGGGCAGGTCGCCGAGCATGGTGATGTGGCCGCGGTCGGTGCTGATGCGGCCGCCGTTGACCACGTCGTAGCCCGGCGGCAGCATGGCCTCCCGGGATAGGACTACGCCGTCGCCGCTGCGGAACAGCAGCTCGTCGTAGCAGTCGGAGCACGGGATGGCGTCGCGGTTCGTGACGTGCGCGGCGTAGACGGTGGGTATGTCCTTGCCGTAGATGACGGCCATGGGCGGGTAGCGGTTAGACTCGGTCAGCTGCGGTTGGTGGTGCAGCTCGACGCGGAACCGCTTCGTCTCCCTCAGCGTGCGCTCCAGGTAACTCATGTAGCGTTCCCTCTCGCTGGCGCTCTTGGGCTCGGCCTGTTGCTGCTGCTGCTGCGTGATCCGCGCCTGGCCCGACATGTTGCCCATCTGCGGAGCCAGCGTGTGATCGTTGTGCAACTCGGCTTTGCGGGCCGCGTCTGCGGCGCCTTGTCGAACCGGCGATCTGGAGGTGAGCTCGCTGGCAGAACTGTTGCCGCGGCTCCTCATGGGCAAGTTGGGCAGACTGCCGGACAGGTTCAACAGCGAGTTCAATGCGCTCGGCCGGACGTTGTACGCCGGCAAGATGGGCCCGACGCAGGGGGAGAGGGCGTGCTTTGCCCATTCTTCTGGGTTGTAAAAGTCAATGGGGAATTCCTCTCCCGTGTTCTTGTTGACGAAGCAGAAGCCATCCTCGGGCAGGAAGGCAAAGCTCGTCCTGAGCGAGAAGTTGACCTGCGCCGTGAGGACCTTTTCGTTGAGCAGGACAGCGTCGCCGTTGCGGATCGGTCCGAGAATGTTGATACATCTCTGAGGAGTACCAGCGAACAAAACTCCGGCAAAAAGCTCAGGCCGCTGGTTGATGGCATGGCGGGTAATGAGGCCACCGAGGCTGTGTGCGATCACCGTGGCGCCCCGTTCCTCGGGATTCCCGGACTGGTTGCTCGGGAGCTGTTCCAGAAACGATATCAGCTTCCGGCTGAGAATGTGCGGACTGAGGCGCCAATCCCAGCCATAATCCCACACCCTCAGCTTCCCGTTCTTGGCATTCTCGCATTCCCTCAACCGCTTAAACAGGCGTTTCGAGATGTCGACGGGACCTATGTTGGTAAGCATACCAGACGGGTATATCGTCTCTTCCATCCTTTCCTCGTCCTCTGGATCCAGGCCGACTTCGAGGTTGACCTTGCGGATGTTGAGGCCGACCTTGACGGGTACCCAGACCTGGCGATTTGTTCTCGTCGATCTGAGTATGGAGCCTCTGTAGCCGCCCATGACCACTACGTCGCCAGTCAACATCTCGAGAGCCTGTCCAAACTCGGACGCCGCCGCGTCCTTCGGGAACGAACCCGATGGGCGCAATGTGGTGGCTGCAGGTTCCTTGTTATGTACCGTCTCCGAGCCCAGCAATGAGTGTCTCTTCAAGGCCTGCGGCAACTGGGGCATCTTGAACGTTGGCCGGTCGAAGCTCTCCTTGATTGCCTTGAACCTGACATTGGCCTGCTCCGAGACGTGGCCCCACCGGTCATCATCGCCTAGAGAAGACATGCGCGACAGCGAGTGATACAGCATGGACTCGTCGGAGGTCGATCTCCTAACTGCTTTGGGCCTCTTTGCAGATGCCGACGGCGGGTGCAGGGACGCCTGGCCGCGTAGACTACGACCACGGTTCCCATCGCTAATGGTTGTGTCCGAGTCTGCACCCTCTCCCGGGAGGATCTGCTTCGACGTCGGGTTCGGACTCTTCTGAGACGAGCTGTCCGAGAAGAATGAGGGCGACTTCAGACTGGATAGGAAGTGGGTCGGCAGCGTGATATTGGGAAGCGCGTCCTTGAGCTTCCTGAGGGCCTCATTACCGCTGGACGAGGATCTCCTGGGTCTCGTAACACCAAAGACCGAGGACATTGCCGGTTTTCCAGCACTGGACGACCCGTTCTGGATGACGAGGTCCTTGGGCCCGGGCTGCCAGGGCGAGGGCAGCCTGGGCAAAGGCTCATACTCGGCAGGAGGCAGCTGTCCCAAAGAAAACCCACGGTTCTGGCGGTTCGGAGCCGGCTTGACCAGTTTGCGCGAGGTCGGCATGTGGCTGTTGTGGTGACCACTGGCAGTCAAGGCCGATGGACCGTCCATTGCGCCGCCGAAGAAGCCACCGCCTGGCAGCTTTTCCATGGCAGCTGCCTTTTCGGCAGCCGGGGTCTTGGGAGAAGTGAGCCTCGTGGCGGCAGGGCTGATGGCGGGCTGGAAGAGAGACCGCGCATCGTCGGCGTCCTGGAACAGAGGGTCGTCGTCATTATTACTGTCCGAGGACGGCTCGTCTGACGAGGAAGCGGCCACGTTGGCAGCGTCATCCAGGTGTGACGGCGACGCTGACGGGCGGCCGTCATGCATTGGGGGCGGCTGAGCTGATGCAGCCCCAGACGCAGAGGCAGGTGCCGAGGGCGATGGCGATGCCAATGGATTGGCCATGATGCTTGTGCTTGTGGTTGCGCGCCTGTTATTGCATTAAACGGGCCATGGAGTGGACTGGTTAGAAATGCGGAAGCTGCCCGCGGCGGCGCCCAATCGCTCAATCCAGTGCTACCTGGATAAAACAAGATGGTTTGGAGACAATCAACAATGTATGGCAGCTGGCCGTGACATCGATACGATGGTGTTTGTGTTATACAAGTGAAACCCGATCCCGCGGCCGGACGACAAGGTCTTGGCAGCGGATACAACGAGATACCGGAAGCGCCGGGGATAATTTGCGGATGTCTGCCTTCCTTTTTGGCGTAGTTCGTGCGGCAAGGTAGGTAGGTTCTGATTAGAAAGAAGAAGAAAAGGATGGAGGGAAAAAAAAAAATGGTCTGCGGGAAATTGGCCCAATGAGTAATAATAAGTCAATGGTATGAATGGACGGACTACCGTATGTATGCGTACACGGAGATTCAGCAAGAAGAGGGACGGTGGAGCAAACTAGTGAAGAAGAAGGATTTTGGTGTTGGGACGAGGAATACAAGCTTTGGATTGGACAATGGGACAAGTAGTAGTGATAGGCAAAGCAAGCGCTGTTTGGAGCAGAAGTGAGTAAATCGAGTCTACCGCTCTGCACTCGAGTTCCTCTTTCCTGGTCTCTGACGACAGAGTATATCCATACATACACAGAGGAGAGCCCGGCCACATAGGTAGGTACCGTAGGTAGCTTAATTATGTTGGCCGTTGCAAGCTCGATGTAGGGGGCGAGAGCTTGTGCTGTTGGCTTGGGACGGGGAGGCGCCAATGATGTAGGGGTAGGAAAATATACCCAATCGCGGGAGAGGGAGAGAGAGAACAGAGCCCAAAGCAAGACTGGCAAATCCTAATTTTTATTTTCAAAAGACGTGCCCAACGGTCTACCTAAGAGTAATGTTGCAGTAGACGACCTAAGCTTTGTTTAGCTAAGACGACCGGGCTGTGAGCAACATGGATTTCCATCCTGCTTGTAGTTTTCCCTCGAGAACATGTCTTGTTGCCTTGGGGGTCTATCATAGGTACATATCATGAGAGTGATCTCTCTTGGCTTTCTCCCCTGTGCTCCTTCCTTCCTTTTTGACTTTTATTTTTTTTCAGGGTCCTTGCTAGGTATTCTGTCATGTCAGACTGGCCAGCGACTCCTTAAAAATCTGGGGCGGGTTTAGCTGACGCGCCGCCACGATGACGGATCCTCTTCAACACAGACTAAAGTACCGGGGGCACCGGGCCAGCTTTTCTGTCTGTTTGCATCATGGTAGCCGTGGGTGTACCGTGTGATGCGTGTTTAATGTTCTCATTGTAAAACGTTGTCCTTCCCGAGCCAAATAAATGTCCGATACAAGGACGGATATCCAATGCTATAACACCGCGGCAATAGGGAAATAAGTCCCAGAAGAGCCTCAATTGATGGACCTTCCTCGTATCATTTTTCGGGTTTTCAACCGAGGTTCGTATTAATAGATAGATAGATGTATGTATGATCATGGAGCCAGTCAAAATGGGATGCCTGCCTGCCTGTCTGTATGTAGTACGTACTCCGTACCGCAGGCAACGGAAACCCGTATGCTTGGCTTGCTTGGGTTGATGCTTGTCAGCCCACTGAGCTGCAGCTGTACTATCGACCACCACCGAGGCCTGGCTAAGCTATTTCTGGCTACCTTGTGATCGCTAGCAGAGGAACCCGACTTGGGGGTCAGCGCTGACCTGAGTAGAGAGGTATTGAGGTGAAGAGGCAGGTATCGAACAGGTGCACTAAAATCCGAGCCATAACGAACTCATGGCCGTCCGTCTTGGAAATTACACTTATTTGACGTCATGATCGTGCTTGTTTCAACGGCAGGAGAGCCGACAGGGTCTTCTTCTCGCGTTTCTGTCCCCAAAGTCGAAATCGAGCCGGGGGACGCTTACTACATATGCGACGTGCACTGTACACTTTTCCAAAAACAATACATAGATAGCGCTGCAGAACCCGGCTTCTAGAAACGAGGCGGTATCCAGCATCCAAGGAAAGGATCAGCCTGTGCTCCATACCTGGCGGATATCCCTGCCACCGCCTTGCTGTCCTTCTGCGAGTGCATCCGGCCTAGTTTTATTATCTCCGTCTCTGTCATGACATGCTAGACTTTGGCAATCGAGTACCTATACTCGTTCGTGTTGTATCATGATGTTTTGCATATACCTTGCCTGCGTATAGAGACGCCGAATCGCTGGATGCTGCGGCCGCAATACTCTGTATAGCAAGGGACAAAACAGCCGCAACTTTGCTCCCGTCATATGGGACCACTTTGTCATAAACTCATTGAACGATCATGTATACATATTTTGCATTTTTATTCAGAAAATACTTACATTCCTCATCCCAAATGCACATAGAATAGAATGATTTATTGTACGGCAATGATTCTTCTTCCTTTTACATCTTCTCTCCTCCAATCATATACACGTGTGGCTCGTTCATCATCTCCCTGGAGTCTCTATCCAGAACAAAGACCATGAACGTCCTGACACGAGAGTGAGAGGCACGCCCTCAAAAGTTTAATATGCTGCATTTTCCGTCCTTGTCTTGGAAACCCCAAAGAATTTCTTGTGCTCGCAATATGCAACTGCCAGTCGCTATGCGTCGCCAAATCAATACATTGCTCGCTTTACCAATATGCATTGCCTTTTCGCTTTCTTCCTGCCTTTTCTTCTTCTTCTTTTTTTGTACTGCCGTGAACATGCAAATGATATTCAACGCCGCTCCCGTCTATCGAGGAAAACTCCAAGTATGCATTTCTTCTTGACCGCCATTCGCGCGCCATCTTGATCCCGCACGACAAATACACTCGCAGTGTGCTGCGATTGCAGGTGGCCACTTCTCGCCACCGGGAATCCGCTTGCTTCATGTCAATCCCTTCACCCCTTGGACTTTCTTGCTGTCTTTTTGGTCTTCTTCTCCTGCGGTGCTGGCTCTTCGCTGTGGATGTGGCCAAACTCGTCAATCGCCATCGAGTTGTACCAATTCAGGCAGCGGTGCTGGGGTTGAGGTTCCGGGGAGGGCTGATTCTTGGCGCGCGTGCTCATGCGCTTCGACCCCTTGGGCTGCTCTTCTTTCTTCTCCTTCTCGGCGGCTTCCTCGTCGTCGTCTTCGGTGGCCAGGTATTGTGCCCGGCTCTCCATGCCAGCAATGATCTTCTCCTTGCAGGTGATCAGCTCCTTTCGCAGCTTGAGCTCGTTGAAGCCCCGGGGGTCCAGCCAGTTCAGAAGAGACTCGACGTCGTTTGCTTCGGAATAGTAGCCCCACTGGTGCGCGCCGAAGACGCTCGTTCGGCCCTCCTCCATCTTCTTGCGCTGCGGGACTGTGACCTTGAACTTCTGCTTGTACTCGGCCTGGAGTTCGGGCGCCATGTCAATGTAGCCCTCTCGCTCCAGGTCGTCTGGACCCTGTACCCAGATGCAGCCATTGGCGTAGCCCGACTCGGCTGTCGAGCTGTCCGGAAGCCCGGCATAGGGCATGCCGTTGCGCTCAAACCAGTAATATCGATTCCAAAATCGATCTTTGCCCAGGACACGGGTCCGCGCGCAGTCTGCCTCGCGGAGGTCGTTGTCAATAATTGCGACCTCGTCCTCGCACTTCTTGATCTGCTCCTCCTTTTTATGTATGTCCTTGAGCAGCTTGAGAAATTGTTTCGACTGCTTCGGCAACTTGGCTGCTGCAGCCTCTGCCTCCTTCTTCCTTTGCTCCTCTTCCCTTTCTTTCTGTTTGCGCTGAACGACGGCCCGGTCGCCTCCGCGCCTCGTGTTGCGGCGGAGGCTGAGGTCATCGTCGTCACTCTCGACCACCTCCTCTGCCGTTTCATCGTGAACCGGTTCATCAGCGTCCGCCATCCTGACATCACCGTTGGTCTTGGCTGCCTCCTCAGACTTGGGCGATTGCGGTGTGTTCTCAGGCAACAAGGCCTTCTTCTGTTCATTGAGAACCTTCAGCTCCTCCACACTAATGATGACATGTTAGCTCGGGCGCAATACGTCTGCACCGGGTGCATCTTGGGAGATTGGGGAACTTGCGCTTGTTTGCGGTTCTTTTGCCACTCGATCTTCTCTTTCCGGTAGCCGGTCATCGTCTCGGCACAGTCCTCCATGTATGCCCGGACGGCCTTCGTACCCGTGGTCAACATGCATATTATTTGGAGCGCAGAAACCCGCAGGTTTAGATCGAGACCGCTGTAGCATTGTCGTACCGTTTTGCGAGACGGCTCTTGGTCAGGAGGGGCGAGTTGGCTCAGCAGTTCCTCGCATATTTCCGTCTTCCGGGGCTCACGCGAGAGTTGATGCAGCAGGCCGACCATGATAAGCTCCCATCCGCCGTCCTTGAAATCGCGCTTCTTCAGGTGCTCGATCCAGTCGTAGTCTGCCAATGCCTCGTCTGCCCGGTGCTTCACGACTGGCGTGTCGTCGACTTCCTCCTTTTCGGCGGCGGCCGCCTCAGCCTGCAGTCTCTCGGCTTCAGCCTTGGCCAGACTCCGCCGAGTCGCACGCGTCGGGGGCTTTGGCTCCGATTCAGGCTCGGGGGAAGGAGCTTCTTCGCTTTCCTCTTCCTCGTCATCCTCCTCATCGTCTTCGTCTTCGAGCTCCGGCATTCGCACCAGCAGCTTTCCGCCGTCTGCTTCGGAGCTAACCAGCTGCTTCAATACCGCGCAGTGGACCTCGTCAAAGAGCTGGACCGGAGCATCGGCGCGCGCGACCTCCATTGCTTGTACAAAGTCATCGAAAGTAAAAGAGTCAAGCTTGAATATCTCGGCGTAGACGTTCAACGTGTCCCACGTCTCCAATAGCGGTCCCATAGACTTCATAAGAATCTTGTCGTTGCGAGCGCCGCTATCAACGACACCTTGCGGGGGGTCGGCACATAGGAACTTGAGCGGTGGCCGCACGTAGTCGTCGCGGGGTTCCAGTTGCAGATCTTCGATCGGGTACTTTGGGGCTGGCGGTGGAGGGGGCGGTTCTGGAGGAGTGTACACAACGGGCGCTGGAGGCGGCGGCATGCTGTTCCTAAACGAGACTGGAAACTGGAAGGGGTTGTTCCCGGGAATAAAACCAGGGTCCGGTCCAACATGGATGCCCTGCCTGCCCCGTAGATGTTGCTCCTGGAGCTTAGATGTCTTCTGCGCTTTCGGCGCGGGCTTGAGTTCGGGCAGCCTGGCAGGGCCAAAAGCAGCCTGGAAGGATGCGCCGTTGCCCGAGACCATGTCTTGACCGCCCAAAGCCCGCTTCTGCGCCTGGTGCTGCTTGCGCTCTAGCAGCTTGTTGTCGTATCGCAGATGAGGAGGTACACGGGTGTCGATGTGGTATTGCGCCGCAACGTCGTGCTTGACTAGCCATGGCGCGCCAGTCCAGGCTTCGCGGGTGACGGTCTTCTTGATGAAGGACCTTAGCACGGACTTGGTGAAGATCTTTCTATCTCGGTAGATATTGTTCTCGTCGACCGCAGCCTCCTCTCCTGGTCGCCCATCAATGCTGGTGAAGTAGCGCGAATATGGGGGTGTGAGGGTTCCATCGGGCAGCACCTTACTGCCGAGCCGCGCCTTGTCTCTCACAATACCGGTCGTTCGTTCGCCGTTCATGAGGTGGATCGTGACGGCTTCTCCGGGGTAGTAATCGGCCTTGAACTCGTCGTAGATCATGTCTACAAGGTTATCGATTCGGGAAATCGTCTGGAACTGGACGCGCCGCAAGACCGGGCCCTTGAGAGCCTCAGGAAAGGCCTGCTCGACCTCTTCGGCGCCGGCCTGTTCGCTTCGAAGAGCAGCAAAAAAGGTGAGGCCGGAATGACCAGTGATCTGGCAGATGAAGCGCGGCTAGAGGTAGTGTTAGAGGAGCGCAATCACATACGGCGCCGGCATTTCGCTTGACGAACCTGGTTAAAAAAATCCATGCTGTGTCGTTGAGTTAGCCCACAATGCAGAGCGCCAACAAGTCAACCGCGCATACCGATTCAAATATTCCTCGTAGGAAGTAAATATCTCCCCAGTTTGGGGGATATGCCAGACCTGTACGAGCTTCTGTTTAGCATATCCAATTGGAGAGAAGGGAGAGCGCGAAGAGCCCGCGTCCCGGGCCCAAGCGGTGCAGGAAGATACACGTGGATAGGTATGTACCTCTATGGATTCATCTTCGACGACGGGCGTCTGCAGAAACTGCACCGGCTTGCGCTTGAAGAGGACCTGAGCTGGTGAGATACAGCGGCGACAAGACCTTGTGAATAGTGGTGCGAACTCACCATGGCGCCGGATGCAATTCAAGACGGCCGGCGGGTTGCCGGGGACTAATTGACGATCAATCTGCAAGGCTGATGGTCAGCCTCGCACGTGTAAGTGCAGATTCTACCTGTAAAATAGTGCAATGCAAGAGACAAAGCTGGTGTAGAAGGGGAGAGTGCACCGGGAAAGAGAGGATTGTGCCTGGGTTGGCAAGCGAGTATGAGGCGAAGTGGGTAGTGCAGAAAGTATGGTAGAGGTACGTAGCAGGTACGTTAGGTAGGTCAGAAAAATCCCGAGGGTGAGGGTTTGGTTTGGCTTGGTGGTGGTGCATAGCCGTTACCTAGTTGGGGCGGGTGGATAGGACAGGAATACACATACAAGGGCTGTCAAGGTACCGAAACGCGGTCTGGGGCGTGTATAAGACGCGTCCAGGCGAGCGCATAGGGACCTGCAGGATTGATCAGAGAATAGTCGCGGGACGCTAATTGCCTGGCGGGGGCAAGACGCGGCGTAAAAGGTCGGTGGATGTGTTGTTGTTGCTCGGGAAGAGTTTTGAGGTCAGAGGGTGGAGTGAGAAGGGAGAAGGAGAGGAGGGAGAAAGAAAAAAACGGCCAGGTTAGGTAGAAAACTAGGTGACATGCATGTGTGTGAGTGACAGTTGAGAGAGGGATGGAGTAAAGAGACGCGCAGGTATTGGCAGAGACGAGGAGGCCGGGCCTTGCGGTAATGTAACGGGATGGGGACGGAGTGAACTGACTAGTTGGGTCTCAACAACGAGGCAGGCCGGGTTCCAGCTTTCGAAGCTCCAGGCCAATCCGAAGGGATTCCAAGAGAAGCAGAGAAGAATACTAGGTTACCTGGAGGAAGGAAGCCAGAGCTTCTTTTCCTCTGACATAGGCGACGAAAGAAGGCGGAACGACGGACGGGAAGGGAAGTGAAAGACAGACCGGGGGGGGGGGTCTTAGACGAGGCCCAGGCTCAACGCTGACTGGCTCGTCCCGCCGGTTGTGGGTAGGGGATATGCTCGATTGGGTCTGCGAGTCCACCTCGATTTTGCTTGTGGACCTGCGAGCATCATCTCCTACCTCACCCACCCCATCAACTTCTTCCTTTCGTCCATGCATCACGCCGCCGCCTGCGAATTCCCACACGTTCTTGTACTCGATCTGCTCGCCGCGCCCTCGCGGTTCCAACAAGCTCTATATGGCTTCTTTTCCATCTCTTGGGCTCTGGTTATCGCTCCCCGCGTGATTTCCCTCCCTCCTCCGTTCAGGGTAGGTCGTCGTGCCGGCGAATTGCCTCCTCTGACACGACGTGTTCAAACTCACATCTCTACACCACAACACCGCCGGAGATCCTCCAAAGCACACGGTTCCCACTCTTCAAGTCACTCTTCATCTACCGGCGCTAAATATACCACACCGGCAGGCGGCCCGTCGCGATTCTCGGCCAGTATAATCCGCCCGTCAAGTTTGCTCCCGCCATCTGGGCCGGCCAGATGACGCGCACAACCCCAGGAAGAGTCTCAATCCCGGGCGAGAAATCCTGTCATGCAAATACAAAACTTCTAAACGCGTCCTGCACACGTTTTTGTGTCTTTGTTTGTCGACCATAAAAATCTTTCGTGTAAATGGGCCCCTGGTGAGACTGAGCCCGGCCGACTAAGGTAGCAAGCAGGGATCAATCGGTGTGGGAGGAGGCCACCTCTCGGCCTAAACCATCCATACCTACCTAGGTACCATGAGTGCCGTACGTAGCTACCAACCAATCTTGGGAGGAAAATTGCCAGCCCGGGACGTGCCTCGCATGACGACACGCAACCCGGGCACTCCCCAGTGGACATTTCGGCGCAGTGACCAGCACGAAAACATGATCTGATGATGGATATATGCAATGTTCATTTCGCTGGCTGTTTCTATATAGTCCTCTATGGGAAAACGTGAACCACAACCTTGATGTCACGGCCCTCCTCGAAATGCTCTCTGCGGTCTCACGACGTAAAGTAGACAACCATGAATCCTAGCCAGCTCCCCACAACTCCTATGGCCGAGTAGGAACTGGTAAACATGAGCGGCAGGAACTCATAGTTCTTCCCAAATATCATCTGGTGGATGAGAGAGGTGTACGCAATCAACGGGATGCTGACTGCAATGTACAGCACCGTGAACCGATCAAACAGGAAGAAACGCTGTCTGTTTGACGCGGGCGCAAGTCGGTCGAACACCATCAGGAAGAGAATCAGCCAGAAAACCGTGTAGACTGTCTTGATAGGAAACTCGGCTGACGTGAAGAGCAGGGGGAACAAGGAGACGTGGCCAGATACCGCCAGAGGCCGGAAAGCACTAAGATATCTCCGGTCCTTGAGCGCGATGAGGCTGAAGGGAATGATGACGAGTAGAATGGCTTTCTCATGGACGTGCCAGCCGAACAGGAACGATGCATAACCGCAGAGAGTGACTGCGCCAACGAAGCCATCCCAGCTCGGCCTGAGAAAGAGCTTGATGAGAGGTATGGCTTGGAAAAGGAGCGTCAGAACGAAGCACATTCTCGCTGACACTTCGGGGAGGACGGCAAAGGACGTGTCGCCCACCAATCCTCGGGTGACGCTGTTCAATGCCTCTGCCTTGACTGGCAATCCAAGCCGAGGGGCGGCTGCTTTCATGTCAGTTCTGTGCTGATCCCTGGACAATACGGCGCGGAGAACTCACCAAAGATCAAGATGCGGTCCATGAAGGAATACATTGCCCACACGTTGGGGGCCCAATAGGCATGACACAGGCCTCGCGAGAACGGGAACAAGCGGCTTAAAAGCTGCGGGATCTGGTCCTTCAAGGCGAATGGTCCAAATGCAGCGCCGAGGATTGTTAGGATGCCAGTGCCGAGCTTGACACAGTTGAAAAACTGGATGCGGAAGATCGATCTGGGCGAGAGGCAGTATACGCGGAGCAGGTATACAAGGTATGCCGGCGCCAGATAAGCGTAGATGTGTTTCATGCACAGAAGCGCGGCAAACACAAGACCACTGGCGAGAAGACCAGAGCGCTCCTTGGCCAAGACCAGGGACGCGATCAGGATACCGTACATACAACCGTTGTACTGGAAATGGATGTGGTCAATGATGAGGAGACCCGGGGAGAGAAAGATGGAAATCGCGGCAGCTTGGGCAGCACGCCTGGCAGTCCCATGGTTGGTGTCGATGAACCTGGAGCACGATTGAAATACATGAGCTCCTGCGGCTGGCAACATTCTCGAGAAGAAGGACACAACTCACATCTGAAGTGCGTATAAGAGCACCAACTCGGTAGCAATGACGGTGATTCTCTGGAAGTAGACAGTCTGCCAGCTGTCATATCCCAAGTTGTAAACGCGCAACATATGAGGATCAACCAGCTTGGCAATCTGTGAGAGTGCCCACTCGAAGTAGGCGAAGAAGGGCGGATAGTCCAGAGTCCATTCTGAGGTTTTCTCGTAGTACCATTCCCATATGGGCAAGCTGTGGGTGATGGCGAGCCAGTTACGATGTACCTCAAAATCGGTTGATTTGCTATTGTGCGGCGGTCAGCTAAGCTCAGCTCTACACGGCTCGGCTCCTGGCACCAGTGGAAACTCCAGCGAGGCTCAAGGTAGAAAAGGACAAGGCAGGACAATGTAGCTATCGCAAGCTGCCCGCAGAACGCGACGTACTAAGCTGGGAAAAGGAGGATCTTGAGGGCAGTCGCGACAACGGCGCATTGCGCGAGGGTCGGGTAGTGGTCGGACATGGTCAAAGAAGCATGGCCAACTCTCGTCGGTAAGTGTACTTGAGCTTCGAGACCTCCAAAAATTATCGCCGACGTTGAGAAAAAGTGGTGAACCCGAGGGCGACGAGACGAGCAAGCGACGCTTTCGGCCCCACGAGTTGTCGTTTACTTTTTGGTGTCAAAGGCCCCTCCACATGAATTAAGTGAGAGTCTTTGGTCGGCGCGAAAGGCCACGAAACCACCGATTTGCTGTGGGCCACGAATCAAGCATGTATTCTTACCAATTTGGTAGTGCACGTTCCACAGCCCAACGTTGACTTGATTGTTCCTTTTGGCAAACAATGATATACTGCAAAATAAAGAAATATATATAGCTTTCCACATGCCTTAAATATACACATGTATATGTACGCAATTTCTATGTTACCAGCTCTGTCGACCATTGTTCGCACAAGTCTTCTGTCTCATTCTATTCCGACAGGATCAAGGTCTTTCTACCTAATTTATACTTTACCTTGGTGAATACGGTAGGATAAACATTGTACTACTGTGTATGTCTTCATAGCTGGCGTAGGTAGCACGCGGCGCGGCAACCCCAGGAACGCGGTCCATACTACATAGATCTTTGCTCCATCCGTTTAAAACATGAACCTTACCTCGACTAGCGTCTGTACCTGGTAGTTGCAAACCCCTGAAATCCCAAATACGGGGGCCAGAGCTACCTGTCGAGCCTGTCCTCCTTCCTTGAGTCTACCTTTAGCTACGCTGCCTATCAATGCAGACAACATCGTTGTCGTGTTTCTGTCAGTCGGGAATGATGCTCAAGTGTAAATTATATCGCAACACATGTCATCTGGAAATGTATTATTTCTAGCCAATGTGAAGAAACGAATGTTGATTGCTTGCCTATACGCCCTATGGCTAGATGACTGTGCCCTTTATTTGGGTCATGGTAAATGACACACCTGATACAGTCTCAAATCACTTAACCTAGGACATCTCAAGACCGACATGAGACTTTCCCCAGAATGAACATTCGGAGGCATATACCCTTGTCTCTCTGAATCCGTCTAGGCTGTATTCCGACCCCAGAGGAGAGCTGTCGTTGTACCTGGTGTAGGCCAGTGCTATTGTAGCTGTATGCTGCCCGCTACTTTAGGTACTTGGAGTAAAGTCGCATAGGGGTCCCCCATTTTCGAGACAAAGTGTCCTCACCTTGCCCAAAGTGAAAAAAAAAAATCCCACCACAAGCACATGTTGCCCAGGTCCTACAGTAACCACCATTGNTGGAGTAAAGTCGCATAGGGGTCCCCCATTTTCGAGACAAAGTGTCCTCACCTTGCCCAAAGTGAAAAAAAAAAAATCCCACCACAAGCACATGTTGCCCAGGTCCTACGGTAACCACCATTGCAAAAGAGTATAATAGGACTACAAGATTCTGTCGATTGTTTTCTTCTGCAGCTTCCCAAGAGCTTGTACCCAATCCTTGCCCACTGCAAGCCGCCGAATATGCGCTTCTCTCGCCCGGCCTCCCTTGCCGCATGGCTTGCTGGAGTCTCCGTCGCAGAAGCCCAAGCTCAATTCCTGGTCGATCAACTCAGTTTTGGCTACACTGGCCGGTATGCTCGACCTCTTATTGTTACGCTGCGTGCGCAATATCAGGATCATACTGACAGTCAGTTGAAATTCACAGGATAAACGACAAGGGGCAGCAGTCTGTTCCCGTATTCTCCATACAAGGAGAGCCCGACGTCCCAGAGATCCTCTCCAACAAGATCATCCTGACGCAACCATCGCCAGGCAATGCCAGAGGCGCGGTATGGGGAGACAACTCCAACAAATACAAGGAATGGGTGGCAGATGTCGACTTTCGCGTCAATGGCCCCGAGCGAGGCGGAGGTAACCTGAACATCTGGCTGGCGCGACGCGGTGTCCAAGACATTGGCACCGCCAGCATATACACCGTCGGTCGTTTCGATGGCCTCGCCCTGGTTGTGGACCGGTCGGGTGGAGGAGCCGGCATGATTCGAGGTTTCTTGAACGACGGCACGACCGACTACAGCTCCCATCACAGTGTCGACAGCCTGGCGTTCGGCCATTGCGACTACAGCTACCGAAACCTCGGCCGCCCGTCGCAGATCAAGATGCGCCAGACGCAGGACAACTTCAGGGTCGAGATTGACGGAAACCTCTGCTTCGAGAGCAGCAATATCCAAATTCCCGCCGGTTACAACTTTGGTCTTACTGCAGCCAGCGCCGAGAACCCAGACTCTTTCGAGATCTTCAAGTTTGTCGTCATGACCGAGGACCTGAACAAGCAGCATGAAGAGGGAACACAACAGCAGATCAACCAGCAGATGAGCCAACAAGATCAGCAGCAGCAGAACACCGGGTCCAACCCGGGTGGCCATGGATATGAAAAGAATATGCCCGTGGACGAGAATGGGTGGGAGCAAGACGTTGCAGATGCATCGGCCGACTCGATTGTCAGCTCCAAGTCTCAGTTCGCCGATCTGCACAACCGTCTGCAGAGTGTCAACCACCACCTTTCCACCATTTTCCGCAAGGTGGCGACTCAAGACAGCATTGGCGAGAAGCGCCACGAGGAGACCTCGACCTCGATCAACGAGCTGAAGCAGCTGTTGGAGAAGCTGAACAAGATTGACGCCCTCCAGAGCCACATTGTCAGCCTGGAACGCGAGATCAAGACGATCAAGCAGGAGACTGGAAACAAGGTCAGAGATTCGGAAAACGCGATCAAGAAGATGCTGGGCAGCTCCCATGGGGATATGCTCCTGCACGTCGCCGACAAGACACAGCCAACGCACGGAAAATTGATATTCGTCATCATCGGCAGCCAAATTGTGTTGGTACTTGCATACATCTGGTATGAGCGCAAGAAGACCTTGCCGAAGAAGTATCTATAAGGAGCAAACAGAACTGTGGGAATGCTGGGATCAGCGCCATTGGTTGTATAGATGACATTTTACGAGGCGTTTCAACGTTATACTGTATCTACATTATGGAGTTCAAACATGCTTGTCTACTTTAGTACCTGGGCGATGGGTGTATATAATGATTATGAGCTCAGTGGTGATCCGTCTGGTCGCATTGCGCAAAGCTCTTTGATGCACATTTCGGATCTATGTAGGTAGTCGGGGGTCGAGGTTGGTGATGGGGCGGCGATGAATGCTACCCGGGCAAATTATAACAGAAGCAAAGTTGGCAGGCGTAGCAGGCGCCTGCAACATCATAAGTTACTTCAATGGGATGTGTGTGTGTGTGTGCGTGTGTGTTTATGGCAGTCTGCTTCTTGCCCGTGAGGCAGTTGAACACTCCATAGGCGCTTTCTCATGAAGCTATTTCAGAAGTGAGAATATACCTAGGAGGTAGGAGGTAGGGACGTCCTGCAGGAGACCGGGGCTCGATATGCAGCAATTATCACCAATTGTGCTTCCGCATATAAAAGAGTGTAGTATACGTCTGTAACCTAGTCGATTTTCAATACTCAGGCAAAGCAACAAGCATCCGATTGCCTCACTCCTTGGGAAACAAAAAATAATACATAAATAGAACCCGTGGACTCATGCAGGAGAAAGCGCGGGTCGGGTGTACTCTTGTACATGGGCATCCAGGCCGCTCTATACTCATTGGTCAAGGGCTGCCTCTAAGCGCCCGACGAGTGCCAGATTTGGGTTGCAGTAGAAGGCTCGCAGCCAATCCGGGGGAGAAATGGCCAAGACAGCTTCACACTCTGTGCATCCTTGCCCCCGGCAGACCCCCGCCTGAGTGGTTGATGAACAGGCGCTCGTTGTGCATAGGCGCTTCGCTGAGGCTATTCGGACGGATAGAGAGGGCCACTGCGGTCTATCATTAGAACCACCGCGGCAACTCGAGCTTATTTTCCATGCCTACCGACATAGAAACCAGTCATTTTCTTCTATAGATCTGCCTTCATAATCGCGTGTTTCGCAACTGCCAGAGGTGGGTTGATCTTTGTTTCTTCGAACATCATACCGCCACCTACTGTCTCTTGTGTTTTGTATAGCGTCTGCCACGCCTTGCTCTTCTTTTCGCCGTTCGCTACATTCCTTTCTGCTCTGGTTTTCTGGCCGGGTTGAAGCGTTTCAATCACAGCTCGTACCTATTGTCTGTGCAATGTCTCATGATACCAAGAGCCCGGTTGCTGCCTCCGCGCACGAGGTGGCCTCCTCACCAGATCTGCAACACCAGTCTCGATATCGGACCATACGTGCGATCGATGGGCTCAGGCTCAGCTTGACCCTCCTCACCCTTCTCTGCGGCATTACCGTCTTGGCGACATCTGGACACACGCTCAATGTATACAACACCACTTCGATATCGACGAGCTTCTTCTTGCCATTATGGCCTGACGAATTCGATGCACGGCCGACAGTGGCATTGGTGGTGGGCAGCGCCATCGTAGTCTTGGCCAGCGGCTCTTCTCTTGCCTTTAGCAAGACGCCCTCGGTATGTTGATCTCGCCCCTATTGGAGTTTCCCGTGTTTCAAGGCCTCGAACAGAAGCT
This sequence comes from Pestalotiopsis sp. DP-2020a, assembly GCA_018115615.1. NCBI lineage: Eukaryota > Fungi > Ascomycota > Sordariomycetes > Amphisphaeriales > Sporocadaceae > Pestalotiopsis > Pestalotiopsis sp. DP-2020a. The sequence goes on along the minus strand of JACVEI010000552.1, from coordinate 28,445 downwards.
GACAGAGGTGACGCCGTATAGCTCCGCAGCAAAGTGTCTGCTCACGCATCCATATCCTTGATCGCACCCTTTGCCGGGTTCGCGGCATCGATGATAGCCATGATCTTCTTCTACGCCGTAAATGCATCAACGACAGTTGACACGCTGCAAAGCTGGAGCTGCCAGTGGGAGTCGGTCGAGATGCGGGTGCAGCCATACTTCGGTACGCTCTGCCGCGAGAGCAAGACTGCTCTGTACTTATCAGTGATCCTGGTGCCGGTTGAGGCCATCATTCTGTCCCTGGCCGGGTACCAATGGATCCTCGAGAAGAGGGCCGCATCACTTGTCGTCCAGTCTGAAAAGCGCCACAGCCCGACACCATCTGCTTAGTCAGTTATGTACCACGGGTACTTGCAAGATGGTATATCGAGGTTGTTGAACTTGTGCCGGACTTTGCTGTATGCACGCTTGAGGTGTACGGGGCATGCATGGACTTTGAGGATGAGAGAAACCGATCCCTACTGGCCAGATGGAGACGTTCAGACCGGGACTATGAGTAGGAGCTGTTGTATACTATTCCCCGTTGTTACTATTTAAGTCCATTACCTGGGTTACCTAGTCGTGTCACGGTGGAATTGTGTCAAGGCAAGACTTGAAGAATGATTGCAAGAACCGGCACACCTTTCTTCTGAGCTTGGTAGTGATCCACTTGGGATTTATGTTCCGAAACCATAAAAGTATACATAAAGTATACATGTCGTCAGAATTTCCATCACCAGTCTTGTTCCCAAAATTGAGCTGTCACATGTGTCAAGCGATCATCTATTTCGTGTAACCCAATCCCAGAATCTCGTCGACCGCCCGGCTTCTGAATGGCGGGCTTGTGGAACAGGAACGCCATCCAGATGGAACCTAGACCGCCCACGCTGCAGTTACGCGCGGGAAGAGTTGCTATCTTGTTTTGCACATATGAAATAGGGTGCCTTAAGCCAGGGGTCTGTCTGTCTTTTTGACCAGATGACTTTACATTCCAAATCAACACCCAAAATGTTGTTCGGAGTGGTTCGAGTTTCGACGAAAATACCTACCTACCTACCTACCTACCTATGTACATGTTGTATATTATTCGTAGGGTGTCAGGCGAAGCTCAGGTATAAGCCGTCATCCAGGGCATAGGTAATGATGTATTGATCCACCCAGCGAAGGTCTATAATTCAAAGTTTAGTGTCCTAGCCGACAGCCCAGGATTCCCTTGTCACCACGTCAATCCCCTCACAGCAATACACAGCTTGGGTTGTGTCGCACAGTTCATGTAAAACTTTTTTTTCTTCCTCCATCTTTGTTTTTCCCCCTTCCATCACTCCTACAGGCTGCTGCTAAGAAAACTTTTCGTGTAAGAACCCATCATGGGTGAGCGGCTGCTGCTCGTCGTTTGGATTCGTGGGAAGTCACAGCGCCATATTGCCAGACCGGCTCGGCCTCAATATAATAACTTTTCAAGGCTCCCCTACCCGAGAGAAGGGAACTATTATTCCTTTGACGGCGCAATGCAACTATCCTCTATCCGTGCTCTAGATTCTCATCTCTGCCGCCGAGCCAAAGTGCATTGCGCAAACGGAAGCAGCTCATCTAACCTAGAGCGGCCCCTCATGTTTGCCACGCACTCTGCACCTTGATCATCACCACTGTTGACGGTGTTCCATGGCACATTGCAGCGAGTGTCTCGGGTGCCATACGGTGAGCTCCTACCGCCACTCGGCTGGATGGTGTTGATGATGGTCATGATGTTATTGTTGTTGTTGTTTTTGTTGTTTTACCAAGAGATCTGCCATGATGCCGGGCTCTCGTTGCGTGGGAGTCTGGGAGATACCTAGGTTAGCTTCTTGGGTTTGATTGTGGGATTTCCTTGTCTCTTTCCGCTGTATAGGAAGAAAAAGCCATCTCGCATTTTCAGCACACACTGAACCGCCCAATCGGCGGAGTGCCGACAGAGACGGTGTGCTTGCTTGTTTATCTGGTGCTTGTGGTGTTGAAGTATCGTACAACCAAGTTGCGGTTTCGAGTCGAGCAAACACACACACACTCTCTCTCTCGCTCTATGTACTTGCAGTACTGTCTTGAGCAACCAGACGCACGGCTCGTTCCTTTTTTTCCTTTCCGCCTTGGTTCTTTTTTCTTTCTGCATTCCATCGATCTTTGGAAAGGTAATCATCATCTCGTTACTGTCAGATACAGGGATCAGTCCTGCTTAAAGAAAAGAAAACCACCCGCAGTGTCTCTTCCCGTGATTTTGGCACCTGTCTTCTTTTCAAGGCGTCCATGAATGAAGGAAAACAGCCAGTTTCGGAACCCGCAACGCCCAAATCTGAATAACATCAAACACCTTTTTTTTTTTCTTCATCACCAATTTTTTGCCATCGCACGTAGGAAACCTCAGCTTGTCGTTCAGACTCTGAGTCGTCATTTTTTTCATCACAGGTCGTCACCCGCTCGACATTGGCCACGCCTCGACCTTTGATAGAAACTCAGCTGGCAAGCCACCTCAAACGGGACAACACGAAAGACCAGCAGCTTTGCAGCGTCTCGCTCGATTCGGGGTTCCCAAACCACCTCAGCTCCTGTCCGCGCACCTTAGTTTGGTCCCTAGGTCGACCTGAAATACGCCAGATCCCTCAAAAACCTAGCTGGCAAGTTGCTCGGCATCTGTCCAGGAGGTGATCGACCGACCAGTCACCAGCAAGGTGGTACCTTATTAGCCCACTGGCTAGCATCCGCACCAGCGACGGTTACCCGAAGCATCATCGTGTCAAGGTGTTGTTAGCGGGCCCCAGTCCGTGCCCATCGCTTGTTCCGACAATATGCAACAGTCACCGTCCACAAGTCTGGCTGCCAGATCCCACCTGCCCTATAATAAACCCGTGGTCAACTCGCCTGCCCGGCACGATGGAGCTTCCCAGGGAAATCTGTCGTTCGCGCAGCGGAAAGCCCAGCTGCTGCGGCCGTCGAGATCCAACATTGTCGAAGGAAACCACGTCATGAGGAATATTGACCGGCCGCCTCCAGGAGACATGGTACACCACCGCAGGTCACAACGCCAACCGGGCCTGTCGAAGAAGAGGAGCCAATACTATGAGAACGAGTTTGCTGCCGGTCGAGAGATGGACTCTACCAAGGATCGGGTACGGAACGAGGCTATTGTCCTGGCAGAGCTGCGGACCAATGTCATTGTATGTCCCCCTTTGCACTGCGGCCTGATGATCACTTCCCTATCGGAATTTCATATACTCACGTACTATGAATAGATACAAGACGAGTTCAACTTCATAACTGATTTGTCGTACCACTTGTCCAACCGATATCAAAGATCCATGTCATCTATTGTCATAAACCTACAACACGGTTGCTGTATGATGTTTGGTGGTTCGTTCGATCCGTAAGAATATTTTCCGCTTTGTTTCTTTCAACACTACTTGCCTTGGCTGGGTAACACGGGCGGTGGTTCCTGGGAGGCGCATCGGCATCAGTCAAGCTAATGATATTGTATCTCCTAGTGCATACACTCTGTCGATATTCGCGTTGCCAGACATGGTGCAACCGACCATGAACAAGAGAAACGCGGCGCTGATACAAAACCAAGTCCAGGAAAGCTTGGGGGTCGCGCCTGCGAGGGGATATGTCAGGTTCGTAGCCACACCTGAAGAAGACGTTGCCAATGGTGGGAAAACGGTAGCAGGCGAACTGGATGAGCTGGACAAGGCCACGGCGGATGAGGTCGAGCAGGGACGCGAGTCGTCGAAACCGCTAAAGAGCAAGCGGCTTAGTGTGCGCGTAAGTCTGTCCGGGGCACTTTTACTTGGTGGCCATACTTGGTCCCTCGCTGACATGACTGTGCCGACGATGCTGACATCAAACAGTCTTTTGCTTCGCTGAACTCGAAAGCGAGCCCAGCCGTGGCTCCTCCCGGCCCAGAGGCGCTTCCTACTCCCCCAGCCAGCACGGGCGATACTCCCATGATCGCCACAGCCATTCCAGAGCATCCCCTAACACCGCCAGCTGAGCCGTCAGTCGAGGAGAAGCCAGCCAAGACGGCAGCACGCCGGAAGAGCTTCGTCACGGCCCTGTTTGCGGGCAAGTCCCTGAGCAAAGAAAGACGTGCCAAAAGCGCCTTGCCGCTGGTGAACTGATAGCCAATTCTGTTTCGCTCTCCATCATTACTTGAAGAATGGAGAAAAGGAAGAATATGAAGGCTTACCCACTATGGAGGCTGTCGCAAACTAATCAGAGCATTGCGCCTGTCTCTGCCAGATAGCCATGTTGTATGAAAAATTGAAGCCATCTACTTGAGAGCAACGCAAAAAGATCAGGAGAGGGTAAAGTTTGAACATGTGCGTCAACATGCGGGTTATCGGTGTCAGCCCAATCGACGTGGCTGCGTCAACAGCCTCCAGCCCGTGTAGATGCCCGTCTGTATTTCTGCTAACCTACTACATAATATCGACATCGTCTCCTGTTCATTCCCAGAGCTGATGAGTAAACCTTTATTGTTCCAATGGTCTAGGTGATTCGTAGCTATCATTCACTGGCGAGTAATCAGTATACCCACCTACATGTAGGTAAATATGTACTGTAATTGGCGTATGGATGTATCGATGGATCTGGAGTGCATCTGAAGTTGCTTTGCATGAGTTGAACACAGTGTCAGAGTGGCTGGAGAGAGACTGTATCTACCTATGTACCGTAGGTAGACTAATGTTAGCCTCTCCCCTGGGTGCATCCCCCACACCGCAGGCGGCGCACGAGGACCCCATCAGCCTTGCATATGTGAATGGAACCTGGAAATGCTTCTCATTCACTATTGGCGACCATTCAGCTCAAGTGGAAGACTCGGACCGTTGTGAGGTGATAAAGAGAACCGAACGCGACGAGACAGTATCCTGATATACCATCATCTATTGCGCTTGCAATCACCTGTCTCACGCAGTGCGATTCCTACCTACCTAGCCTGCGCTCAATTGTGGTCACCCACAGAGGAATACGCAAAGCACCAACCCGCGCGACATTTGCGATAGTGCAGACATTTGTAGCAGCGGATTCACACGCACAGGCTTGGTCACTTTCGAGGTCGCTGCATCTATCGTGTGCCGGACGATTGCTTGCCCTCCTTGACGCTCACCCCCATCTCACCAACGGCGTGTGCTCAAGACAAGACTCGGGTATTCCGTGGGCCAACCAACCTCCCGTACCACCCAACGTCAATCGGCCCGCCAGGCTTGAGCGAGGTCATCTCGGCATTCAGCCAAGTCCATCTAGACAAGGTCGTTCGAGACAGTGCTCCCCTCTCCAAGACCCCAGGAACGGCCAGGGTAAAGGGCGTGCGATTCGTTGCGGCCCAACGCAAAGGCACAGCTTCAGCTGCTGTGGAGGAGGACTAGCAGCAGGATTGCTCAAATTGGTTCTTTGGAGTCTCAAGGTGCCTGTCAGGCGCGTCAGTCATGGAGGTAAGAAATTGTCTTCTCATCTCTCGTAACCGAAACTCGTCTCTCTGTTTCTGCAATCGAACCCCCTTGGACGCGTCTCTTTCTGCGGGAACCAATTCCCAGCACAGCACAAGCCAGTCCGTCCCTCGGTCCTCCGTCCTGCCCAGTGGTACAAGGACCCTCGACCGCGATGCCCGAAATGATACGCCCTCATCTCATGCCCGCTGCCTTCCCGCGACAAGCTGAAGCAATTGGATCGACGCGCAAACGATAAGACCAGGCATACGTCGCAGGCAGGCCCGAGCGTGATGAATAGCCCTGTACGTTGGGCCATCTCCTGGGCGAGCTGAGTCTCAGGCTGCCTGTCTCGTGGAACGGTGAGATCAGCTGCCACTCATTTTCTCTCTCTCTCCTCGACGATACGAGCATATGCAATATATACGTCCAAAGCGACGCGCACAACACCATGCCACGCCATCCTGATTCTTTGTGTCATTGGCTTGACATGTTTTCTGCCTGCGACCATCTCGACGCTGCCGCCTTCTGAGCCTGGCGGCTAGATCTTCGCTCGAACCAAGCCTGGACTTCCGGCAGCCCCGGCTATAGACGTGCTCAGTCGCCAAGGACGGGTCTCGGAGCAGACTCCAGTCGCAACTTGATCCTACTGCCTGTTGACGGCGACGACGGAGGCAAGCCTTTCAACGAGTAGTGCTGCGCTGAGCAAGGACAGTGACTATTGCGGCATGACGAAAACTTTGGCGCAGCACATCATCGGAACGGGTCCTAAAGGACTAGATAACTTACCCTTTCTTGCAGAAGATCGTGTAGAATTCTCCAAATTTGCTTCTCAAAGACATTTGCATCTGGCCGTTGATTCCTATTCCTTTCATCATCATGGCCTCTCGACTTAGTGGATGGGACAATACTTCCGAGCTGGAAGGTGCCCATCATATCCCTGAAGGAGGATCAAGTTCACTTAGTCCAGCCCAGCTAAATCTTGAACGTTTGGTTGAACAGAATCGACTTCGACAAGGTCAGCAACCGAAGAATGGCGCCCCGACGCCAGAGCTACTCAACCCGGGGCCGCCCACAAAGGGGAAGCCTCGGCTGCTTCTCATGGGCCAAAGAAGGTCAGGACTGCCCTCCCTGCCACAAATTCTCGGGGCCGCAGACTAATGGAACTCTAGGAGTGGCAAATCTTCGATATCAAGCGTCGTCTTCCACAAGCTGCCTCCAAGTGAGACGTTATTCTTGGAATCCACGGCACGTATCCAGAAGGATTCGATGGCGTAAGTCTCGACTGTATTCTCCCACCTGGTCTTTGTGAACCGCCATTGCTTAGCTCTAGTTCAGGTCGTTTATGGACTTTCAAGTCTGGGACTTTCCCGGTCAGATCGACATTTTTGAGAATCCAACATTTGATATCGATGCCATGTTTGGAGAGATAGGGGCGCTCATTTGGGTAATCGACGCTCAAGACGATTACATGGAGGCGGTTGCCCGGCTCAACGTCACGATCCTCAATCTGCAGAGCAGATTCTCCAACATAAAGATCGAGGTCTTCATTCACAAGGTGGACGGCCTGTCCGACGATTACAAGATGGATATCCAACGTGATATCACCATTCGCATCCAAGACGAGATGTCCGATCATGGTTTCGACAACGTGCCAATACGATTCCACCAAACGAGTATCTACAATCACAGCATATTCGAGGCCTTCAGCAAGGTGATCCAGAAGCTGATCCCCCGGCTCGGCAGCCTCGAAGCAATGCTGACGAATCTCTGTCGGACGTGTCGCTTCGAGAAGGCGTATCTTTTCGACGTCTTGTCAAAGATATACATTGCCACGGACAGTGCTCCGGCAGACATGGCCAGTTACGAGATATGTTCCGACTACATCGACGTCATCATCGACCTTACCGAAGTCTACGGCAGTTGGCCGCGCTCCCAGGGCTACCGCGAGTCTCTCGAGGGCGAACCGTGGAATCAGAAGCTCGAGGACCAGGTCGCGAGCAACTGGGCCGAGAGCTGCATGGTCCTCACCGACGGCAACAGGCCCATCATGCTGCGGGAGGTCGACAAGTACCTAGCGCTCGTCGCCATCATGAAAGAGGATAGCTATGAGAAGATGCCCTTGGTCAATATGAATGTCGACGTGGTGGTAGAGGGCTTGAAGGAGTTTTTCGAGATCACCAAGCCGAAATGAGAAGACCAGGGAGCCATGTTGGCACTGGGAAAGGCACCTTTTGGTAATGTTACGAATCAAAGCCACGCGAGAGAGGGTTAGACGGTCCACTCAGCCAACTGGAGGCAAAAAGAAAAAAGTATATACGTACATGTTTACCCTCTGCTTTCTTGATCCATTCAGCATGTGCACATACCCGACACCGAAGAGCGATGATGCGTAGGTATGAACAGAGACACATGATTCGTTCGACAGTGCAAAAAGGAGTGCAAGGCAAGTTGTCAAGACGGCGACACGATATGCATCAGGTATACGTGCATGCGATAGCATTCCCAAAGATGCTGATACTAAGCATCCTGCGGGGTGATGGGTATTATTATGATGAGAGAGACAACAACGCCATCCAGCTCTACTGACTAATAATAATAGAACGCAGTCTGGCAATGCCACTAAACAGATCCATGAACGCCTCACCCTTCGCATCACATCATACTGACCCAGCCGATGAAGTACGCCGAGTCACCAAGCTCCCTTTTGTCTCCTTGTTGTCCGCGGATGGCCGCCTGCGTCATGTTCTTGAACTTCGGCCATCATGTATGGATTCGGCAACAAATTAGGTTCCCGGCTTTGGTGAGGCTCCCGAGAAGAGCTCTCCCGTCGGTGGAAAATGCCGAACCAAGGCGGCGAGTCCCACGTTCTCGCAAAATGTATTGCGCTACTGGTTGTACCTAGTATCCACCTTCGTAAGCCGACTGAGGTGGCACGGGGACTTGTGATGAGTACCCTCTAGACTGTGGGTGCATTGCTTGCTGCTGTTGCATTTGCTGCTGCATGACAATGTCATTGAACCACGGATGCTGCAGAGCATCATGCGCACTGATACGGTGCTCGGGACGCAGTACCAGCATCCTTTGGAGAAGATCAATGCCCAGCTGATCGATTTGCGGCAGGATTGCCTGCAGGTTTTGCGTTGCATACATCTGGAAGTTTGGCTTGTATTCGGCGAATTGGGTAATGCCGGGCCACGATCGTTCGGTGGGCGTGCCCATGATGCGGAAGATGCGAATGATCTGGTCCTCGTTGGTCGTGCCGGGGAAGAGCGGTCGACCGGTGTACATCTCGGCCATGATGCATCCGGCGGACCAGATGTCGATGCTCGTATTGTAGGTTCTACTGCCAAGCAGAACGTCTGGGGCGCGATACCACAGCGTCACAACCTCGTTAGAGAATGTGTTGACAGGAATTCCAAAGGCGCGAGCAAGACCAAAGTCGCCGAGCTTCAGCACGCCCTTGGGACTGATCAGCAAGTTCTGGGGCTTGAGATCTCGGTGCAGGACGCGGTTCTGGTGACAGAAGTCGATACCCTTCAGCAGCTGGTACATGAAGGACTTGATTGTCATGTGCTTCAGGGCGCCCCTATCGCCGTGTGTGTCCATGTATTTCTTCAGATCGCCGTCCATGTATTCAAACACCAGCATGAGCTTGTTCTCCGTGTGGATCACATCGTGAAGGGCAACGATGTTCTCATGTTTGAGCTCCTTCATGAGTGAGATCTCCCGGATGGCGGTAGATGGTGTGCCCTCCTCGGAATCGAGGTGAATCTCCTTGAGCGCGACCAGCTCGCCCGTCTGGCGATTTCGGCCCTTGAATACCTATTGGTTGCGCCATGTTAGTTGAGAGGATAGGTGACTTTGTGCCCGTTCGGCGTGGGACGCACAGTAGCATATGTGCCCTCGCCCAGCTTCTCTAGCTGCTGGAATGAGCTGGGGTGCCTCTTGGCGTCCATCGTCGTGGTGGTCGTGGTCGTTGTGTGTATCTGCGAACCGAATAGGATACTTGCCGCAGTCGCGACGGGGGCTCTTTTCCGGGATTCCTCGGGCGGGTTGACTTGAGTCGGCGTGGATGAAGCAGGTCGGTTCTCGCCCGCCGCCTGCGATGGACGTACTTGCACGGGCAACGATTTTATGGTGGCGATCGTGCGTCTGACTGACCAAAGAGGAACCAGAACCAGAAAAGGCTCTAGGGAGGATATGAGTAGCGGTTCAAGCTGGATCGGTGCGAATCTTGGGCAAGCGGTTGGCGATGTCTTGAAAATGCGTCGAAGCAAGAAAGCAATGTATGGTAAGGGATATACCTAAGTGTGGCTAGATGAGGTTGGGTTGACACAGGTCGGCCGAAACAAAACTTCCAGTGCGCGCGGTGAATCACAATGAGGGGCAGTGGGCAGTGGGCAGTGGGCAGTTGGAGCATCGTCGGCTTCTAGTGGTTTGATAGTGGCTAGAACCTCCTCGACCAAGGCGTCGCTGCAGGTGGACATCGGACAGTTGGAAAATGCCCATCGAGCAGCCAAGGTACCTAACCTACCTGGGTATTTTAAGACCCTTAATTCCCCGCCTACACACACCTTGGGTCCCTATGTCGCCTACCTACTACCTACGTTACCCTGAGTTTTGGGAGTCAGAAAACACAACCTCAATCCTTACCCTGCCTTGCCTAATAGAGGTAGCCACCTAACCTAGCCCAACTAGGTAGTGCAGATCCCTGGAGACTATATTATCCTCGACAAGTGGTAGGTACAGTAGGTACCAAGGCAAGTAATGATGTGATGCGGGGTGACCCTTTATCAGTGCGTGCTGTGTCCCGTTCCTCTGCGTGTGATCACGTCCGACACCTGCCCAACCCAAACCCCCCTCTACTACTTACGTACTCCGTGGCATTTTATCAACAATCCAGTAACCTCCTCTACTGAACTGGACGATTCCGCCATAAGATTCTGTGTGCATTTCGTGAGGCTCAAGTCTGCAGCTACACTGTCTTCCAGCTAGGCTCTTATCTCCCTTAGATGTGACGTGACGATGCGACCTCTGCCTGGCGACGATGCCTTTGTCCGTCGACGATCGACCGATCACGATCTCGGTGGCTCTGCCAATCTACCCACGAGTAGCCAGATGTCGTTTTTCCTAGCCGACGAAGCAGCATTTGAATCTTATCTGGATCAGACGAACGTCGCCGGCCCTCAGCACACGAGAGATGCCCGAAAGTTGGCGAGCCCTGGCCGTGTCTTGGCCTACATTGACGATGATGACGATGACGATGGAGGCGATGGTGACAGTGATGATGTGAGGCCTGAGCAATGTAGGAGCGCTTCGAGAGAGCCGGAAATGGACTCTGTGTCCATTTATTCTCCCTTATCAGCGGCGGTGTCGCTACCAAGCCCGACCCCTATGCCGGCGCCTTCAAATCAGCATGCTCCGTTGTCTCGGCCGATAACTCCCATCACTCTCGGCACATCTGTCACCGGTTCACTTATAAGCGGTCCCTCTTCGAGACGAAACTCGTTTCTTGGCTCGATGTCGGCGAACGCAATCAGCTCTGACGAAGACGATCATGTTGTCGAAAGGTCGACCGCGGATATGCTCGAGAGTAACAGCAGTGCCCCTCAGCTCGTGATGCCGAGTATAAAAATGCCGAGCCGTCGCCCTTTTACCTCGACGGGCAAGAGTCTAGGTCGCTTAAAAGTACTTTGTGCTGGAGCTTCCAGGACTGGCAAGACTTCCCTTATCAAGGCTATTGTGCAGACCTGCGAGCACATTGTCCATGTCGATTCAATTGTTCCCGAGGCAGGATCGAGGAGATCCTCCAAGACTGCTGTGAGGCCCAGTGTGGCCCGAGGACGAAGCTTGGAATCGACCGACGCGATCTGTGAGATCTTTGCCAGCACCAAATCATATCCTGACTGGTGGGCTGAACTTGGACCTGCAAACTCCAGTCAGAGGCGAAAGAGTCTGGGCGATCAAGTTCTTGATCGCAACATTTGTTTTGTAGATACGCCTGGATATTCCTCGAGCTCATATGTAAGTTCCGAATCCTCTAGGGTGCAGTGCGACTACTTACAATAACAGGCATTGGAAACTATCGCACCATGTGTTGAGTACGTGGAGTCACACTTGAGCAAAGTATACTCAGACGAGCTCAATGAGCTTGAACTACTCAATCTCCTTGGTGGCGATGGTGGCTTCCAGGTCGATGTTGTACTTTATCTGGTACAGCGCAGTAAGTCAACCTTTACGCGCCAGCTCGAACTTTATGCTCATCACAAAATAGGCCTGAGTCCTGTCGACATTGAATACTTGAGACAACTTTCATCGTTGACAAACGTGATACCGCTTTTGGCTCAGTCAGATACAATGGGTGCTGCAGAGCAGACCCTTTGCAAAGAGCAGATACGTGGTCAGCTCCGCGAAGCTGGAATATCTCCTTTTAGCTTTGCCACGGCTTCGACACTCGGAGCAGGCGCTGATACGCCCACTATTCCGTACGCGGTGTCGAGCGCGACCGGATCAGACCATGATGTTATGGACGCGAGTCTCCTGATGAGCCCCGACTACGTCCAGCCATTGGCGCCATCGGAACTGAACTTGCTCATAAGCCAGTTGTTCAGCCCTAGTGGATCCTCGTGGTTGAGGCACTCGGCGGCAAAGAAATACTTGCAGTGGCGAGGCACATCGGCTCCCACGCGGTCTAGACATGTTTACCAGCCACTGAGTCCCATGACGGGCGCGCTCATCGGCCGGCCACCTTTGACATTGGCGCGGATCAATCAGTACCGTGATGCTGGGACTGCTGCTCGCCGGATAGAGCTTGCCGATTGGGCAGCCGAAATGCACAGAAGTCTCGCGCAGGAGAGAGTGCAGTATGAGATGACTGGATGTGGCGCCGACAATGCGTGGCTTGACCGAAATCTCAACAAATGTGTCCCGGACGGCACCCTCATCTCGGCGTGTCAGCGGTCAGGACAGAGCCCTTGCCGCAGTAAAAGAAAGCGAGGAGGGTCGCTCAAGAGGACGAGCATGCACCAAGACCCTCTCGGCCTGCTTCAAGTATTGGCTGATCTCAAATCCAAAGGATGGATCGCTCTGGAGGTGCTTGGCAGTCTTGGTATGTTAGGCGGGCTAGCATATTACTTGACGCGCCAGAATGAGCCTCCCCAGACGGCTGCCGACGACTGGGCCAGGCTTTGGGGTTTCGATATCTAATCAGGGTGATCGGACTGACTGCTATCTACAAATGCCGGCAGTGGAGGATGTATTGTACACTTTTATTTTGCAATGATGCATACGAGCATGGACGACGGTACGAGGGAAAGAAGTGATTGATTTAGGTGTCTAGGAAAGCGCGTTGGGACTTGTCAATTTACTATTCCACTTTTTGGTTTGTCTTGTTATTCCCGAGGTCCTTACCAGCGAGCATGGAATATCTCCATCGAACCGCAACTACAAGTGCACCTTGGGCATATGCGCAGGGGCATCACGTACCTGAGCAGCGACATACGGTCTGGTCGACTTGTACTTTCGAGTTCTGCATATTATCCAGGCAAAGCTGTATGCAAGGCGAGGCATGGGGGAACGCAAAAGAACTCGAAAAGACGGATCAACAAATAGCACACTACAGAGTACATATTGAGTACTATAATACAATATTGGGCAAGCCCCGGTCTCAATGATGCTATGCACTGCTTCCTCTTCTTTTAGATCACCCCAGCCCCAGGGTCCTTCAGCCTTATGGAGGCTCGAGTAAAATATGTAGTAATTAATAATAAATGCTCGCTGTGCTGGCCACTGCCGGAACAGGCACTAATGACTGTAAATTGTGCCGCTTGACGGGCTTTTGGGGCCCGCCGATTGAAGGCACCTAGATTCGGCACCTAGGTAGAGCTAAGCTTGTCTTTGTACAATCAGGTTGCTGTCCGCAGTGGCCCCGCAGTGGGAGGACCAGAACGGTACTTGGCATTACCTGCTGCTCCACAACGGATCAAAAAGTGGCAGCACCAAGACTGGATCAACAAACGTCAAAGCTCCCGAGGCGAGCAATTGTTCACATCTTCACTTTGTTTCCCATCGACGTCACGAACCGCCGCAGGACCGTCTGGGAGCGTGCCGTTGCTCTGCCGCCTCCTCACTCTGATCTCCTCCCCGCCTCTTGTCCCGACAACTGGTGTGCGCAGCTGCTTCCTGGACAGCCACGACTCCGGTCGCATTCGGCCTGGCTTCCTGCGACCGTTTGATCGGACCACACCACGGGAAACAACCATTCCTTGTGCCTCAACCTGGACATCGATTTCTAATCCACTGCCAACCACGATACCATGGCTTCCTCGGAGAGGCTGTTTGGTGTTACGCCGCCCATCAAGACCGATCTGCCGACGCCCGCTGAGACCAAGTCGACAGAGGCGCTGTTGGAGGAGCTCAAGCGTCAGGGCACCTACGAATCGGCGGAAGAGACGGGTAAACGGTATGACTTCTCCCCAGTGCAAATTCACCTTGATCCCTCGTGTGGACCATGCGCTCAACAGTTTTTGACACAATATTCACAGACACAAGGTCCTCGATGATCTACAGCGAATCACCGACGAGTTTGTCCGGCGCATCGCCAAGAGAAAGGAACCACACAACACGGCCCTGATTCGAGAAGCTCGTGGCGAGGTCTTCACGTACGGCAGTTTCTGTCTCGGCGTCTACGGCCCCGGCTCTGATATCGATACTCTTGTCTGCGCCCCGAGATATGTAACTCGCCAGCACTACTTTGAAGAATTCCCTGGGATTCTCGTCGAAATGGCCCCCAAAGGTGCCATCACCGATCTCACGCCCGTCCAGGATGCCTTTGTTCCCATCATAAAGTTTGAGTATTGGGGCATCAGCATTGATCTGATCTTCTCCCGCATAGCTACTCTGACCCAGTTCCCGGCTCACAGGCAGTTGCATCTCACCGATAACCAATACCTGCGCGGACTCGACGACGCTGAACTCCGTTCCCTCAACGGAACACGTGTTACCAACGAGATTCTGAACCTCGTCCCCGAGAAGGCAACGTTCCGTCTGGCATTGCGTGCCGTCAAGCTGTGGGCCCAGCGGCGGGCCATCTACGCAAACATTATTGGTTTCCCTGGAGGCGTTGTCTGGGCCATGCTAGTAGCAAGAATATGCCAGCTGTATCCCAAGGCTGCTGCGGCTGTCATTGTCGCCAGGTTCTTCGTCATCATTGGCCAGTGGCCGTGGCCAGCGCCCGTCATGCTGAAGCACATGGAGGATGGTCCTCTCAACGTGCGAGTCTGGAACCCAAAGGTCTACAAGGGTGACGGCTTCCACCTGATGCCCGTCATCACTCCTGCCTACCCCCAGATGTGTGCTACATTCAACATCACTCAGTCGAACAAGGCCGTCATACAACGAGAGCTGCAGCGTGGAAAAGACATAGCAACCGAGATCTTGGCAGGCGTCCTGCCCTGGCAGCAACTTTTCGTCAAACACACATTCTTCACAAACGGCTACAAGTATTATTTGGCCGTAATTGTCACCTCCAAGGATAAGGAAGCTCACAAGATATGGTCCGGCTTTGTTGAAAGCAAGGTCAGAATGCTGGTTGCCGGAGTAGAGCGCCATGCTTCCATTGCAATTGCGCACCCTTTCAACAAGGGTTTCGACCGCCTGCACAAGGCGGGCAGCGAGGAGCAGCTGAGCGCCGTCATCGACGGGAGACTCGACTACGTATGCAAGGAGGAAGATTTTGAAGACAATGCTGCTTCAGAAGGCAACATCAAGAACGAGCCCAGGGAGACCCAGTCACAAGCTGAAAATGGCATCAAGCCCAAGGCAGAATCTGCTGAATCCCATCCAGCCCCCATCGGCGCTGGCGTGCATATAAAGCCCGATCCGGAAAGCAAGATGCAGGTCGGACTAGCAGACCTGCCTGTAAAGACAGATCCTGAAGGCGAGACAAAGGTCAGCCTAGCCGATATACCTGTAAAACCGGATCCCGAGAGCGAGACCAAGATGGACTTAGTCGATATGCCTATCCAAAGTGACAAGGTGTTCACGACTACTCACTATATTGGCCTCGAACTTTCAGAAGGTATGTACCACCTCTATGCCACGGTCTAATAGCAAGCAGTGGCCCTTAGCGGAAACTGAAGAAGGCGGTGCGCCACTCTCGGAGGTATGAATATGGTCGCTGACGTTGTAGGTGCCAAATCTCTCGACCTCTCATTCCAGGTCAACGAGTTCAAGGATCTGTGCTACGGCTGGGATAAGTACAAGGATGGCATGAACTTCTTGAGCATCCAGCACGTCAGGAAGTGAGTCCTCGAGCAATGGTTGTCTATGTTCACTCCCTAATGACGTTAGTTTCAACCTCCCCGACGACGTGTTCGAACCCGGTGAAGTGAAGCCAACTCGCCCACTTAAGAAAGCGGGCGCAGCCAACGGAGCTGGGGCGCCAAAGAACATCAAGAGACCCAATCCGTCATCTTCAGATGTATGTAGGGATGAACGGTGGATTGCTCAGCGCAATGGCCGAGTCGAAGACCCGCCCGCTTGTTCTTGGATGACTGCTGACCAGACACAGGGCCAACCGCCAGCAAAACGACAACAACCAACAGCTGCTGGCTGATGAGTGCGGCCCGGCAAACGATCTACATGCTTCACCTGCTCGAAGATTAGCTAATGTTGTAGCAGAAGGCCATGGTTTTCTGGCATCGTCCTCGGTTTCTAGCCAGCGAACTAGGTGTCCAGGATGTACATCGGTCTCATTCACATCTAGCACCGGCCGGACCGTTCACTGGTGCCCTTCTCATTCTCGCCCAGATGCACCACGCACGCTTTTCCTTCTTCTGTATCTCATGATTGTCATTGTCCCACAAATTCTCGTCACAACTAACGAGCATTCACAAAATTGGTCGTTTGATTGTAGCTGCGCAAAACTTTCGGCCTACGACCTGTCCATGGCATAAAGTCACACAAGAAAGAAGAGAGCTCCCAAACAAGAAGCGAGGGAGGGAAAGGCAGAAGAAGACCGACCTCAAATGGAGAGGTTCGTTCGGTAACGGACGAAGTAAAAGAAAAGCAGAGGCCAAAGACCCGATAAAACCAAGAAAATCAAGTCGAGAAAAAGAAACGAAGAAAAAAAGAGAGAGAGGTACGATGATACCCTGACTAATGCAGCCAACCAGATGGATAACCCGACGAGAGCGCTCGCCTGAAGCATGGCTACGGCAATGTTACTCGTACACCGGATAATCGACGAGGACATCTACTTCCGAGTGGTTGTTGATGGCCTGTGGATATGTGTCTGGTTTATAGCGCTACAAACAGCCCGTGACACCTGCAGATCAGGTAGGCCGAGAAGCGTGTTTGATACTTTTTGTGCTCGAGAATGGAATCACGAATAGAGAATTCGAGACACTGGACAAGTTTGAGACGAGATGGGTCCTGGCATGTACATATACACAAGTCCGCAGATAAATAAATTTCGCTCTGGGGGCATGAGTGCCTCGTCAGCAGATTTGATAATCATACCTTTGCTTTGCCTCTCTGATAATACGCTTTTCTTCAGGCTCTCGTAGCACGCGAGACTTGCCGCAATTGCTATACGGGCTTGAAAAGACGCGGTCGTTGAGACTATTCAGCAATTCATTCGAAACATGGAAATAGGCAAGAGCGAGTAGCGAGTAGCTGAGACCTCCCACAGCTTAGGACGTGCTGTATTCTGCAGGATCGAATTGATAATTACTTGTGTGTCGTTATGCTTCGAACCCGTCTGTGTCTGTCCATGTCAACTCTGGCCAGTGCCACTACCTCCTCTTCTCAGGAAAACCACACACTAGCCACCAACATAGACTTCTATGTATATGTAGATATATATCACTTGGATATAGTCCGGCCAAGCACAGCCTTTACTTTATTTGCATGTCGCCACCCTCGCCAATAGCCGAACCAGGATCGCGGATCCCGAATCGTACGGCCCAAAACCAAAACCATGGATCCAAAATGCTTTGTTGGGTATCCCTTGTACTCATACTGAAGCGCCGCCATGGCAGTTGTAACGCATCTTGAGAGAGTCCGTTTGTATCCCTTCCTGCGCGCATAGATCTGAATGGTGAATGTGCCGGTAGGAGGTGCCCGTCTTCAGTGTCGACCAGTAACCGGTGGAATATGTGTGTTAATTTTTGTGCATGGTGACAGCGACTTCACCATTCATCTTCGTCCTCCACCTTGATGAGCCGGTCAATGGCCTCCTTCTCCATACCGGCACGATGGCCTTCCATGACCTCTGAGAGCGCGAGCGCGTGTTGCATTCCCATCGTCTTCCAGACCACCTGCGCGAGCGCGTATGCCCAGTCCCAGAACTCGGTAGGCACGCCGGGCGCACAACCGGCAATCTTGAGGTGCCACAGGAGACCTGGAAGCCCGGCAGCGCCAGTTCCACCCTTGCCGATGGCTGCTATCCGCCGAGCTTGTGGCTCCGTCAATATCGGGTGGTGCCAGTGAGACGGAGTGCTCGTGATGATGTCCTCGGCCATGCGCTGTGACGTGCTATAACACGCCTGCGTCTGAGCTGGAGAAACTACAAGCGAGAACGAATGGGGAAATTCCTTCTTCGTGTCGAGAATCCGCTGCACCACGAGTATCCGGGCCCACCGTAGATGGTTCCATAGGCGAGCCGCTTCGATCCCGTCGTATCTGTGGTACTTTCCTCTAAACACGGCCTCTGGAGGGTACTCTTTGGGCGCCTTTTCCACCGTGAAAGGCAGCGATCTCTGCAGCTGTTGCTCGAGGCCGTCCATGAGGACGTCCATCTGTAATAACTGCCGAAGTACGTGTTCGATGTCTGCAGTTCCATCCAAGAGCAAAGAGCTTTTAGAAAGTGTCAATATCTCGAGAAAGTTGGCAATTGCCACGGCAAGATCGCACGTAGCGTGCTCTTCTAGGGGTATGAACTGCCTGCACATGTCAAGCACCTCAAAGAATTGCGGGGGAAGTGGCGTGTCGGTCACTTGAGAGGGGATCAACTATAGTGTTGTCAGCATTCATCGCCCCCTATGAGTGTTGATGACTTGACGGTCAGAGCATCATCTTTGGCTGACACGTACCAGTGAGTACATCAGTTGCAGTATAGCCCGTGCGCCGAAGACGGGGAACTGTGATTGCGGAACCACGTTTCTCAGCAAGGCAATGGCTCCCAGGATGTGAATGTTTGCCGTGCCGGTCGACAGTTTGGAGCCCTTGCCCTGAACAACCTCGAACATGGCCAGCGTGACAACGGCACGGAGCGGTCCCATGACCGAGATGGTGTCGCTCGGCCCAGCTGCGATTAGTTGGCTTGTCTGCTTCAAGGCGGCCGTGTACTTCTGCCGCGCTATCAAATTCATGGCTCTGTCCCCTCGCTTGTGCGACAAGCCGGCGAGACCCACGGCCATCATGACCGTCTGCATGGCCTGGGTGCTGCCGCTGTAGACAGCCAGATGGCGGTCAGCTGATGGAGCATCAGGAGTCTTCATGAGATACTGCTCGATGAAGAACTGCAGGCCGCGCTGTTCCAGTGTCGGCTCGACCTTTGCGTGGATCTTGGGCGACAGGAGCTGCATGTTCTTGCTCAGCACTATCTCAGCCGGCGAGGCAGGGCCTTCGTCGACGGGACTCGTCGTATCGTTGGTCATGGCCGACGGTGATGAGGTCCATGATGCCGCACTGGACGTCACCGACGTGGAAGTGGCCGACGGTGGCGATGTGGCCGTCCCCCATTGTGCGTGTGCTTTTTGTATCACCTTGCTGGACTCGTCCCGGAACATCAAGGACAGCTGGTCCCGGTACCCAGGGCACTTCTTGCCAATCCGAATACATTGCGAGCATTCCGGCTTCACCTTGTCGCACTACGTTCGCATGGTCAGCAGCGGGTTCCAAGAGAGGACTGGCATTTTGCGTCAGCAGTCCCAGTGGAAAGCGGATCTGGGGAAATGCGCCCAAGAGATTGCATATAGTCGGTTGTGTGTGTAGGCACACTTGTTCTTCCCCCATGTGTTTGTTGCATGACGTTTCTTCTTGGCGAGCCTTCTCCCTCGCATCAGGGCAATTATCAATTTTCACAGAGCCTTGTTTCTAGAACCAAATGCGATGTGAAGCTGATGCATATACTCTCGCAGCAGAATGTTGACAGGTGCAACATAGAAATAATAAATATGCATATGGGGTAGCTTACTTTGATTCGCCGCTGACGGCAATTTTGGCATCCTACATGGTTATACCATGGTGAGTTTGATGATCGGAGGGGGGAGGGGAGGGGGGAGAGGGAAAAGGGAGAGAATAATGGGACGACGAACCTTGGGATGCCTTTCCGCAATATACCATGGCGGAAGACGGGTGCTCAGCGGCTTCGTCCTCGTCCTCGTCGACGTCGTCGTCGGCCTATGCGAAGATCGACGGCGCCCTTGGGACGACAGGCAGTAGTCGGTGTGAGCTAGGCTGGTTCAGAGACGAATAGGATACCGAGTCAGGCATGAAACTCGTGCGAGTGACGGCTGGTGGTGCGCATGAGCATTACGGGCGCAAGGCTATCCACCAGGAATTATGTCGTCTGGCTGAATGATGGTCAAGGCTGGCTGAGAGGGTAGCCAAAGACGGAAAGCAGCTCGTCGAGATCGTGGAGATGGAATTAGGTTTCAGGATAGCATGTAGGGAGAGAATAACCACTGCCTGGGAGAACACGGCCGAGTCGAGGAATTAATCCTTAGCTGCGTCAGCGCATCTGCGTCTGCTGGGGGTTGCCGGGCTCCTCTTTCGGCTGGCAGCAGCAGCAGCAGCAGCAGCAACGGCGGTGGCGGCGGTGGCGGCGGCGGCAGCTATTTCGCCCTACCTGATGATGATTACCGGTAGGTGGGTAATGTAGGTCAATAGTAGTAGAGTACTTGGTGGTAGGGTCCAGCTGAGGTCAAGTAGGTAGCTGATTACCGCCGCAAGGTCGACTTTTCCGCCGCCAGGAGCCAGCCAGCAGGACGTTTACTGGGCTGACTCGTTCCTCAGAGGATGTAATTATAATATTGGCAGTGGGAATATACGTCCTAAAGAAGGGAGGAGGGCGCAATAGGAAGAAACAGAGCTGCCTATGTAGTCTCAATTCACACAAAGCTGAGAATGTACCTGTCCCACAAAAAGCTGACTGGGCTGCGGGATGGGAGACAGGCAAATGTACTCGAGGTGGATAGATAGATGGTAGATGCTGGTACCTAGGCAGGTCCTCTCGAATCGGAGCCTTTTCCCAAGAGGCCTTGAGCCCTGAGCGCTGTCACATCATAGAAGGAGGGGGAGGTGAAGGTAGGTAGGCAAGAAAAGGTACCTACATACATACATACATACATATGAAAAAGAAAAAGAAAAAGAATCAACTGGCACCCAAATGGATGAACAGGCGCCCGCCCGTTCTATTCCGCGCGGGAGCGGAAGTTGCGACCGAGAAGGGAATCGGAACCAATCGAGGGATGAAGATACAAAAATGCCGGGCGCCTGGCGACAAAAGAAGGAATAGACGGTGTGACAATATCGGTCAGTCAATCTGCTATAGAAGGACGGGACGCGACGGATGTTACGAAAACAGAAGAAGAAGAGATATTGTGATGGGCCTCTTCTTTCCTCTCCCTTTCCTCGAGTATTTGATGGGACCTGGCTAGAATTCGGTACCTTGCCAGCAAGATGGAGAGATCAATCAAAAAATGGGATGCGATCTGATTGATCTCTGTTCGCCCTCCCTGCGCTAAGGAGAAATAGTGGTCAAGTACCGGGGCTAGCTTGAGCACCCGGCACCCACAGCCATGTCATGTCATGTACGAAGTACCCACTGACTGCAGGCCAGATAATGATGGGTGATGCATTCAATCAATCATTATGAAGATCCAGCGGTTCTTTCTGTCTCTTCAGCATATCTATGCACACAGTCAACGTAGGTGAGCACGTAGCTGGCTAGCACTTTGGATATTCTGGCCGAGGACTGGCAAGCTGGTCTGAATCAAGTCTGGGGGGTGGGAAGAATTGCTCTACCGCTTCGGCCCCGTCAATACTTTGAGAACGATCGCATCTGGGCGGGATCTTCGGTCGGCCTCGAGGTTGGACTGGGGTACCTGTGTGTGGGTGGGGAGGAGGGGGGTGGATGGGGTCAGTGGCCTCGATGACGAGAATAGAAGAGGAGGGCCGAGGAGTCAAGGGGAGGCGCAAAAGACGGGTGACAACGCCGATGGCCGTCCTACACTGATACGTGCGTGCCTTGTTGTACGAATTACGTTGCCTCCATTCACAGAGGCAGCAAGCCTGGCACTCGGGATGGCCATGTATACGTCCTGACCACACTAGTTATGATTTGAAGGAAATATATATACGCGGAAGTCTATCTTCTTTGTACTTTGCTCCGTGTTTCTAGTAAGGGCACCTTGAAAGATGGAGCAGGAATAACATGATATATCAAATGCTCTATTGTATGTAGTACGATCAATAGTCTACATATGGTTGTAGTACATGTTTCTCACCCGTAACCATGTTTTGTAAGTTGTATAAAACGGCAGGTATGCTAGCATCTGTTACCAGCACGTATCTGAATCTATATATTTATGGGTGGCCAATGATGCACGACACTTCGTCACCATGAGTGACCGCGGTCAACGATGACTGTCTGCTCTACTATATCAATATCCAATTATGGGTGGCCTTTCTTTCCTACACTGTTCTAACTGGTTTGTATTCCATATTTAATCTCGACATTACCAGAAAGTGTAGCCGCTCCAGCTGTCTTGGGAGTGCGCAGAGAGTTGTACGTGGATATGTTGCAGGCGGAAGTGAGGCCCCGTTATCTGATGTGCAATACACACAAGACAGCATATAATCTTGGTGATACAGGACTCTGTCAACGGCGTCTGCCAACCTTATAATCACGCCCCTTCATCTTCAAACCCCGTCCGCTACCGAAAGTGTCACTCCTTCCTTGGCCGTGTGCAGTCTCAGTTCGATGAAGACCCTGGGTACAGTGTACTCCGTACACTACACTACGAAGAAAGCCGGGGTGGTGGATCACGGCCGCGGTTGTCGCTTTGGGGAAGCCCATTGGGGGTGGAGGAGCCTTGCCGGCATCATGTAGATCTCGCAGGTGCGGTGCGCCTCCTGGCTGCTTGCTTGCTGCTTGCCTTTTGGTAGTTCAGCTGGTCATCGAATAGTCAGGACTGCGCAGGAATGCTTGAATGACGGGTCTTGCTGCAACACCACTACATACTCCTACTACTCCGTACAACCACTACAACAAATTACGCCCCCCTGATGCGTTGCTCTATTGGGAAGGCCTGGGCGCTAGGTCCATACTGGCCCATTCGCCGAGCTTCCTCGAGGGGGGCTGATCCGGATGGTACCCAATTGAGCATCTGTCGAGCTTCGTTCCGCAGGGGAGGCTCTCGTTGATCCCTGCAGCATGCGGGCTTCATAAGGTTGAATCTATCCGACTCCGACTCTCCATGACCGCGACAAGCAAATACAAGCAACGCTGTGACGACAGACAGAAAAGCCAAAAAGAACTACCCCTAGGTATGAGGTAGTCACAATCCCCTGCCAGTGGATCCCCAAGCACTATGTAATCTGTAGAGACCTTCTGTCAAGTTCCGCATAATTGTTGTGCAAAGTGCCTACAATCTACTTGTCCACCGATCAACCAAGTCCTTGCCCGCCAAATGGTTTTTCCATTTGCCTAGAGGCTGCGACTAGAGAACCATCCTATAGCCTTTCACCGTGGTGGAAACGCGACTACAACTAGGGCCAGACATTGTGTGATCTCTTGCTAATACGGACGGTGATCGGGGATCGCGTGTCACTGGAGGGTAAACTGTGGAAATTTCAACGAGAACTATTCGAGTTGATGATTCCCTACAGTCCATGCTCAAGTCAATATCAATTCCAACATGGGACTTGTCCCCAGTACTGACACAGATGGTGCCGCACAGATGACTATAGAAAACATGCCTATGAAGTACACGATCAACGATATCAACTGCAGCAAGTCACAGGAGTAGGCGAGTACAGATTTCATTATTAAGCAGAACTGAGCCTACCGGCAGCCGCCACTCCGATATCTATCAGCTCGAATCATGTAGTCGCAGCCCAGTTCCTGTTGCCACTTCACGCGGGAATACTTGGCTCCCAGCCAGACCATGCCTTGAATTCCCACTGGGTACTAGAGTCATTCTAATCCATTCCGTGGCGCTTACAATCACGAATCCACAAAGGGAAGGTCGGTAGGTGCAGGATAGGAAGACGATGGCAGAAATGGCGATGGATATGCTTTGCTTCAAGATCAGCACGTATCGTAGCTAGAAGCAGCACGTTATATTCGGTGAGCATGTATAGTCTGACAACCCCCTCAAGGTTTTAACTACTCGAAGAACAAAGATTATAACAACCTGTGCTCCTTGGCCTCTGTTTCTGGGAAAAGGAGAGGAAACGAAAGGGGAAAACCATGGGCTTCTGATCTTGTTTG
Source organism: Pestalotiopsis sp. DP-2020a (assembly GCA_018115615.1). Classification (NCBI taxonomy): domain Eukaryota; kingdom Fungi; phylum Ascomycota; class Sordariomycetes; order Amphisphaeriales; family Sporocadaceae; genus Pestalotiopsis; species Pestalotiopsis sp. DP-2020a. Next base: position 4,469 of record JACVEI010000552.1, on the reverse strand, counting down.
GACTCTCGAGAACAATTTTCCATAATCGTTGATTGTATATAGTTATCTTTTATGGTTTAGACGTAAAAAGTACCATGACTGGCAAAAGGAGGAGATGAAAAATGGTTTATTTGCAGGCCGCCAGTTGCTCAAAGCCAGCCTCATTTGGCCGGTTCCCAGAATTGTCCACCGCCATCGGTTGCAGGCTCACTAAAGATCAGCAATGCGACAGTGTTTTGTCTTTTCTACATACTACTCAACAGTATTTGGCTTTTCGAAAAGAAGAAAAACAGCAGTTACACCACAACCATGGAAGGTTAAGGTCATTGACTAACCCGCCAGCCTAGTAAACCTGACGGGATGGCCTAGACGATGTTAACCAGTGGTATACAGGCATAAATTGGTAATCTCTGAGGCAAGCAGATGATTTTTGCCGAGTCTCCCATATGCCACGAGACATTGGATCTTGCCACAACTGATTTACGGGTTTTCAGCATACGGAAATGCCCTCGGGTGGTAGAGCTATCTGCAAACCACTGTGTTTAGAGTCGAACTCAGGCTTACTGATACTGAAATTTGCTGAGTCTACTAACGCATAATATAATTGATGGCAAATACATCGTATATAATATCAAAGGGGTTTGGGAAAATACGCGGCTAAGAAATAAGGGCGTAATCGGCGGTGTCCGTTGGTTAGGTTTGGTAAATCATCGTGGAAGTGATGAAAGAGGCATGAATACCGAAGGATGTATCTGATATATTTATGCGTGTTTTCTCTGATTTAGTGACGCTTGGAAATCCATAGTCGAGAATTGTGCTGGAAACCATTAATAATCAATACTACGAGCAAAACGATCACTATGGGCGGATCAAGATAGTGGTTGTCTTTGTAACAATGGATGACTCATTTGTCTATCTATACTATTTGAGAATATCTGAATCATTCACTGAGATCGATTTGGTTATTCATATTGCCCTTCATGAGCCCGCGAAGGCATTGCCCTGCCAGAGTAATTCTGATAAGCAGGACCAACAACATTGTGAGAACAGGTTGACTTGTCGAGTGATGATCGGGTTTAGTGTTTAAAAATAATGATTTGCCAAAAAAGAAAACCATATTGAAGATATTGAAAGGAGAAGGCAAACCTGTCAAGTTGAGTTGAGTCGCGGCGGTACGACTGATGAGCTAGAAGTGTATCGACAATGGTCACGCGGCGGGCGCTCAAACAAAGAGCACAACATGCAGATAGATTCTGGTATATCAAAGGAAAAGGAAAAAAAGCCATATATCCAAGGTAGGGCATACACCAGTTTATACTCAAAGGCTCCCGAGTCCCGCCCAGCCAGACAAGACAGGATTGTGGTTTTATAAATACACAACCCAATTGTATTTACCAAGGTTACCAAGGTAGCGAGATTCCTTGAAGGTGGGCGATAAGGAAAGCTTATCGCAATTTGCTGCTGCTTTATTTCAAATGCGCTCACGGCTCCAAACCAAACCCAACTGCATTCCACCGACACCACTAAAATAAGTGGAGAGCCACTGGCAACCTACCTCATCTAACGTGCTACGTACCTAAAATGGAGTCACAGGCTACAGCTATCGAGTACCAGTAGCCAGATGCGACCATTAACGTATTCGAGCTCTCGACAGTCAATACATCAAAGACGCGCCTCGTTCATCACGCTTCATCACAATTCATCTCGACCGACTCTGCGCCTCAAACCCCCAAGCCGGCGGAGTCGTTGTACATCCATCAGAACCACCCACGCCCGCATCGCCCGCCGCTTTGCGCTGGGGTTCCGTCCGTCGCGCGCCAACACATCATTCGAGGGAGATCGCACTCCGCATACCTGGCCAGAACTGCATCGCATCGCCACAAACTTCGTGAGAAAGGGCGCCGGCACCTGCACCGCATGACGCGCCTCTGAGTGCACCACCCTGGTGTCTCAAGATGGCGGGTGTGATGGATGGTCGCAAAGGTGAGAGAGAAAGACCGAGGGGCACGAAGAGGGAGGACGATACGCGCCGGGCTATGAGGTGCCGTTGGCGCGCAACACTCAGAGCACTCATGCTAACCAGAACCAGACGATGAAGGCACCATCAACGTCGCACCCAAGAAGATCAAGGCACTGGCCAATGGTGGGCTGAAGCTGCGAAAGTCTACCGTCAAGCAGACAAAGCCCGGCAACTGGAGGGAGGGTATCGTGTCAGACTGTACGTGCAAAGCATCCATTCCCGATTTTGTATTGTATCGCCGCTACTGAGAAGAGGTCCCCGCGCTGACCTGCCCATGTCGCAGTGGAGAAGAAGAAGAAGAGAAGCGAAAGCCCGGCCGCTGTTCCCGGCGCCCTGTCCCCCGGTGCCGTCGTCAACCCCCTCGACGACACCTCGAGGGATACCTTTTCGGCAGGCCTCCCACTCGGTGACCCATTACCACTTCAACAATGCAAACACTGCAAAAAGGGAATCCTCAAGAACGCCGCCAAGGAGCACATTGCGCAATGCCTCAAGATCAAGAAGGAGAAGGCACAGCGCAAGAAGGAAGCCAGGGAGGCCAGGGAGCGGGCCAAAGAGGAAGCGCGCCAGGAGGAGGCTCGCAAGAACGACCCAGATGGGGACACCCAGATGAACGATGACAGCGACGACGATGACGACGAAAAGAAGGCCACCGGCGGCAAAGCCAACAAGAAGGTCGGCGGCAAGAAGCCCGACGGAGAGGCCAAGGGCAAGAAGCGCAAGGCCGAGGGCGACGCGGACAAGGGACCCAAGAGCAAAAAGAAGAAGGAAGAGCCCAAGCCAAAGGTCCCCAAGCCAAAAGGTAATCCGAGCACCCCTAGGGGCTTCCACGTGACCCTTTGGTCAAGAACTCACTGTTAACCATATCTCCCACCGTTTAGGCCCCGTCGACGTCGAGAAACAATGCGGTGTCATCCTACCCAATGGCCAGCCGTGTGCCAGGTCTCTGACATGTAAGAGCCATTCGATGGGCGCCAAGCGTGCCGTGCCGGGGCGTTCGCTCCCATATGATATGCTGTTGGCGGCGTATCAGAAGAAGAATCAAGCAAAGCAGCAAAGTAAGTCGACACAGTAATATAAAAAATCCCAATGTCATGGCTGCCGAGGACTAGAAACTGACAAATCACACCCACTGCAGAGGCCGCTCTCGATGCAAACGCTCCAGTGGCAGACGAGGACGAGGCGAATGCGGCACCTGTCGACTCGGACGAAGAGACAGCAGCAGTCATGAGCGCCCTCGCCCGCTGGAATCCGCAGCCAGTGCTCCCGCCGCCCGTCTTCAACCCGATCAAGCGGACGTACCAACTAGCACGACTCCACGAGCAACTGCAAACGGCTACAAATGGCGGGAGGTCAAACATATTCAAAGTCATGGGCTACGGAGCACAGAAACTACCAGATGCCCACGCAGATCTAAACGTGGACATGGACGATGCACCAGGCGAGCCAGATGTCGTGATGAGCGCGGTATCGGCCCGGCGGACGCCAAGTTTCAGCATGTCTAACGCCTCGAGACGACCGTCAGTCGCAAACCGAACTTAGGATAATTCGGCGGAGAAGGAAGGCACAGTACTCAGCAGCCCGACCATGGGCGGTTCACAGTCGGCATCGCCGGTGGCCGCAAGCACGCCCGCGGCCGAGGAGCGGAAGCGGCCGCTCGGGTCTGACGGGGAATCCAAACAGCCGACGACGACCAAGCGAGCCCGACAGACACCAGATGACGCGTCACGAAGAACGCGCGGTAGGCCCAGGAAGCATTGGCGAGCCCCAAATCAGGGCGATGAGGCTTGAAAGCATTGGCGTTTTTATGGTAATCACATCATTTTTGAGGAATGCGATCACGTCCCTAAGGGTTGGGCGATTATCGCAGTCGGCTGGTTTTTTTGTTGTTTTTTCTTCCTCTGTTTCTTTCCGTGGCATTGGCGGACTTTGACTTCACACACAAGTAGAGTCATGGATGGCGAAGGGCGTTCAGGGTTTTCATGATGAATATCGGAAAATGAGATGGTAGTTTTCAGTCATGTCGCATCGCAGCTGTCGGTCGCCGGCGTATGTTTTATCGCTGACTGGCCTTGTTGTTTTCCACCGGCCAGGCTTTTATTACTCTGCTGCGGCGTCTTGTTGTTTTTGCATTGCTGCCGTGTCGGACGGCACAGACGATACCACTCGGAATAAGTCAATAAGCCTTTGTGTATTTCCAAGGGCAATTGTCGAGTTTGAGAATGAAAAGTGTAGTAACTGTCGGAGACATGCTTCCAATGTGACTTGCGTATGTATACGTTGACATGCGACACCTACCAGTAACGCGACAGGACGAGACGAGAGACACTGCAAATCAAGAGTCGATTGTGCTTGGCAATCTAGAGTCATCTCGCGGCACTGGACATGTGAATTCCTATAGGCTCCGGATACAACTATCATGTCCGTAGCCCAAGGCACCCACTCTAACTAAAAATAATAATAATAATAA
>JACVEI010000544.1:0-12576 GCA_018115615.1 Pestalotiopsis sp. DP-2020a | reverse complement strand
AGGAGAATCAATATCAATATAGTCCGGGCTACAATGCTCACAAGACTCTCGACACAGCCGTGTGGTCTGGAATGTAGTCGGGGTATCAATGCCAACTAAGGAGACGGAGCCTGCGACAAACTCATTGTCCGTGTCTTTCCATTCTTGAACATGAATCGATACTACGGTTCTATGAATTAAGCAGATCGCGCGGCCAGAAAGAGGACTGTTGTAGGTGATGGCCAAGTCAACCGCATTACGGTCGGTTCTTCGGGTCATTTCGCCCCATTCGAGACCTGTTCATTGTGAACATCGGATTGAATGCAAGTCTTATCCAAAAGTTGGAACATGATGTTTCAAGAACCATGCAGACATTTCCGCTTCTGATGTCTGAAGTGATCCACGAGCAACGATCGGGCAGCTCGAATTATTCAGGAATGCCTATAAAGACGTACTCTCGCAACGCTTAATGTTAGGCTTCTGTCATCTGGTCTATCCCAAGCATCAATCATCAGACCGCGCTTGATTTCCAGAAACTTCCCCAGAAGCGATCGCAACCATGTCTCAGAGAAATTCAGCAAGCCACAGCTCTCGTCGCCCTCGCGCCGGGGCAGCTGCGGCCGCCATGGAGATGGAGGTGGAAATGCAGCAAGACAGCACTCCAGTCCCTGCCGCCAAGGCAGAGTCCTCTTCCAGAGGCCGCGATTCCGAGAAGTCGCCACCCATCTCGAGTCGTTCCAAATCAGTGAAGCGCAGTAAAAGCACCGTCAAGTTGAACGAGCGCGGCAAAAGCACCCATCGCGGAAAGAGCACCAACCGAAAAGAGGACAGAGAGGAGGCGAGGATGCTCAAGGTCGTCGACAACCTGGCCACGGAGATTGAAGATCGAGACAAGCGGATCGAGGAGTTGGTGGCCGAGCTCGAGGCGCTCAAGATTTCGAGCACTGCGACCGAGGCTGAGCTTAGAAAACTTCTGGACGCCGCGTCCGCAGTCGCAGAAGAAGCCAAACAACTCGATGGCGATAGAGCTGAGAAAATGAAACGTCTTGAAGCCCTGGTGGAGAGCAATGGAGAAGAAGTCAAGAATCTTCAACAGGGACTTGATAAGAAATCTAGACAGCTTGAAGTTTCCAGAGCAAAGCAGAGAGCGGCGGAGGAGCGCGGGACGTCACTAACTAAAGAGCGGGATGTCGCCCGTACCAAAGAAAAGCAGCTCGAGACCCAGGTCAGCAAGCTTCAAGAGGCCGCTAAGCCCATCTCTCGCCTCGTTGTCATCTGCCTCGACGGCAGCGGCAGTTTGAAAGGGGTCCTTGGCCAGGTCAAGCAGGTGTACCGGGACTTAATTCTCTATCTCAAGGCAAAATGTGCCGATGCTCAGGTGGCCTTGATCACTCATGGATGTTCCAACATGGTCTTCCAGGCACACACAATCTCGGAGTGGAGCTTGACCTTGGTAGGCAACATCGGCTCCCCTGGCAGCGAGGATTACTCATACTGTCTCACCAAAGCGCAGAACATGTTGGAGAAAGATGCGTCCAGCAGAAGAGTCGTTGTCATGATTGGAGATGGCGACGCGAACTACAGTAAATGGACGGAACTCAACAAGGCAATGACATTCCTCAAGGGGGAAGGAATCCCCGCCCACTCCATCGTGGTACCAAGCGGCTATAATCACGTCAACGGAACAAATTACTCAATGCAACAGATTTCTGGCCGGACAGGTGGCCGCACTGAAAGCCAGAAATCCTACTTCTCTGCCCTGGACGACTTTGTTGGGGGGAAATAATTGATCACATCAACGCCCTTCAGCCAATTGAAGTCATACAGTAGCGGGGAAGGGTCAAGGTGAAAGCGATCGACCCAAGATTGATAATAAGGATCAAATTGCTCTGGTTTTGGTAGACAATGATAGATTTCTCCTACTTTCTCAATAGAACATGACTCGAACAATGAACAACCTCAACCCGCGTTGTCCTTTGGAACCATTGGAGCCTCATGCTTGAGCTGTAAGATACGATCCATCGTTGGTGCCTAGCCGAGGCTTCAACGAAGAAATCAATAGAAGACGTGCCTCATGACAATGCATCCGTTTTCATATGTGAAAGCTAGGTGTATGACTCCAAAGCCAACTGAACTAAGTAAATGATGAACTGAGAGACACAGATAAACCAAAATGACTTGACTGCCTTCCGCACATCCCTAGGTACTGATGGCTACGGTCGCCCAGTGATGCCCGGGGAAGCAATTTTTCAAAGTCCACGTTCGAGCCTATATAATCAGCTTCTTGCCCCCACCTATGCAGAGCCCAAATTCCAGATCAACAAGACTCACATCAATCCCCAAAACGTCACAACCCCGAACACAATCATGCCTTGGCGGAACTCAACCAGCAAGGACTCCACCAACACTCGAGCTGGAGCATCAGCAGACATGCCGATCGACTTGAGAGCATCCAAAGAAAAGGAGGACATCGCAATTTCCGCTTCCAGAGGCCGCTTGGTCAGTACTACAAAGCTGACTTATTCCAAGTCGTTGAAGCGCAGTCAGACCAGCCCTGTCATGAGCGAGCAAGCGACAAGCACCAAGCGGGCAAAGGGTACCGACCAGACGGACGTCAAACTCGATCACAGCGAAACATCCGACAGTGACCTCTTCGAGATGACGGAGNCCAAGCGGGCAAAGGATACCGACCAGACGGACGTCAAACTCGATCACAGCGAAACATCCGACAGTGACCTCTTCGAGATGACGGAGGAGCACGAAGACTCGAAGGCTTTGGTCACCAAGCTCCGAGCCATCATCTCGAGACAGTCCGAAGAGATACAGGAGTTTCAGACAGAGCTGCGTACGGCTAGGGTCAAGCAGTTGGAGCACACGGAGCTCCATGGAGCAGACAGGACGATNGGAGCACGAAGACTCGAAGGCTTTGGTCACCAAGCTCCGAGCCATCATCTCGAGACAGTCCGAAGAGATACACGAGTTTCAGACAGAGCTGCGTACGGCTAGGGTCAAGCAGTTGGAGCACACGGAGCTCCATGGAGCAGACAGGATGATCAGGAGCCTCCGGGTCCGAACCTCGAACCAGTCCGACCGGATCCGAGATCTACAGAGCCAGCTGAGCGCAGCGAAGGCTCAGTACAGCAGTGATGCACTGAAGCTGGACCAGGCCAACTGTGATCTCAAACGAGAGCTCCTTGAGATGACCCAGAAGCGCGATGATTTGCAGACTTCCGTCAGCGATTTGGAGGAGCTCAACTCGGCTCAACGCGAGGAGATCGAGTCTTGGACACACGATTTCTATACAACAGCACAGGCCTATGAAAAATTGAAGAATGCGATGCGCGATGAAGTAGAGGCAGCCACCATACCACTCCGGGCCCTCACCGAGACACAGTCAGATCAGATCGAGCAGCTCGAGAAGGATCAGCAGGCCGCAGAGGCCAAGTACAAGAAGCTCGAGCAGGGCAGAANGTAGAGGCAGCCACCATACCACTCCGGGCCCTCACCGAGACACAGTCAGATCAGATCGAGCAGCTCGAGAAGGATCGGCAGGCCGCAGAGGCCAAGTACAAGAAGCTCGAGCAGGGCAGAGACAAGCTGAAGGACAAGCTTGAGAGCGCGCGTCTTTCGGGTACCAAGCGAGCAGTCAGACATCGCCGTGCCTACAGAAGACTGAAGCATGACACCAACTCGGTCCGCGCGGAGTTGGAAGCCGTCACCGTCGAGCGCGATGAGCTCAACGCCAAGCTCAATGAGATCGAGGCTCAACTTGTCGCAACCGAGGACGAACTCCAGTGGCAGGAACACGAGGAAGACAACGAGCCGGAGGATTGCATCNCCGTCACCGTCGAGCGCGATGAGCTCAACGCCAAGCTCAATGAGATCGAGGCTCAACTTGTCGCAACCGAGGACGAAGTCCAGTGGCAGGAACACGAGGAAGACAACGAGCCGGAGGATTGCATCGTCGTGATTTGTGTCGACCTTAGCAATGGTTACCGCAGATGCCTTGACCATGTCAAGCTCGCGTATACCACCATCATCATGTTCCTCCAGGCACGATGGGGTGAGCACGCACGGGTAGCCGTCATCGTCCACGGCTGTGAAGAAAACGTGGCCCACGAGGCACACAAGATCGACTGCAAGACCTGGGACCTGGTAGAGAATGAGGCATCAGAGGGCGACAGTGACTACAACTTCTGTATCACAAAGGCCAAAGACATTCTGGCCCGGGAAGAGGCAAGCAATAAGGTCATTGTCATGATTGGCGACTCAAGCGACATTTACTTTGACGAGGAAAGCTTAGATGAACCCATCACCTATCTTCGCTCCAACCATATCCCAGCTCATTCCATCGTCATCCGTGAGGATTTGGAGGAGGAATACATGTATAAGCCATGCGACGCGCATCCGTTGCTTACCAGTCTCATTGGCGGACGGGAGACGAACCACGTGGAGTACTGCCGTGACCTAGAAGATATTCTTGGCCGAGAGATGAAGACATTTCGTTGCTTTTACAACCTAGGAAGATCCACTTGAGCGGGAGTGAATCAATCATGGGCTCGGGCAATGTATTCTTGTCATGGCGCATCACAGTGGTAAAGGGAGGTGTTTGGGAGACATATGAGTAAAGAGTGACATTCGGGATTCAGTGCGTTGCTAGATAATGATAGATGGCCACACACTCATTCAATAAAGTCTTGACCAGGCCCATAACCGGCACCATCTCACACCCTCTTAATTAGGAACATGTGCCGCGACCTCGATCTCGACGCGCATGTCGTCCATGCCGAGGCGAGTCACCCCGACGGCCGTCCAGATGGGCTGGTGGTCGGACATCCACTTCTTGAAGTTGCGCGTCATGGCCGCGAGGCTCTCGTCGTTGAGGGGCAGGTGGTACGAGTTGACGCGGTAGACCTGCGACCAGCCCTTGCCGCCGGCCGTCTTGAGCGTGTGGTCGACGACCTTGAACGCCTGGTCGATCTGGGCGTTTATCTCCTTGGGGAACTCGATCTCGTCCTTTTCTGGGTACCAGCCGCCTGTCTCATGTCAGTCGAGGAAGATGTTTGATGGGTGGTGGAGGCTGCTCACCTTGTCCGGAGCACTCGATCTTGTCGCCGATGCGGACGGCTTGCTTGTAGCCGTGGACCTTGGTGGCTGTCTCGCCGACGCCAGGGTAATAGGAGTACTGCAGGTGAGACATTTCGAGTGAAGTGATGTTGTAATTTGCAAGAGTTTGTCTGTTGTGCTGAATCTTGATTGTTGATGATCTTTATAAATTCCTCCAGCTGTTGAGAGAATCTGCCTTCATTTATAGTCGAGAAGACTGATCATAGAATCACAACTTGAGCATTTTCATGGAACACCATTACGAATATTGTCAATTTGTAAGCCGACATTCCCCTCTCGACACAAATGTCAACGTTCGATGAAGCCATATTCGTTTCCCCGCCGGCCTTTAGACTTGGCGCTTATGCTCTGGTCCTGGATGATGCCGTGTGGTGAAGCTTTTGCGCTGACTAATTTTCAGTTGTCTACCAAGGCGCGTGAAGATACAGACCAAGTCAGGTCTACAGAGAGCGCTGGCGGACTTGGCATACGTGCGCTTCTTTCTATTGGGTTCGACTTGGACCTCCGCTAGGGTTACGACCATGCGTGTCGTACGCGAGCCGTAGCGTTTGGAGTCATTCAGATGTTTACGAACGTTTGGAGATTTGACTTTGGGGCGGACAGCCTTATAACTAATGCGCTTTTCCTCGAATGGATCAATCGATTATACCACTATGGTGATGTTGTGACTTTCGAAATCATGTGCATTTCCCCCACCCCCAATCTGAAGTCGATTCGACTCCATCATTTTGGCCAAAGATCAATTGCTTGGAAATGGTGATGCAATAGGTAAGCTGCTCAATCTACGCACATTAGTAATACAGAATCACTGCGGGTGTGCTTTGAGGCGATGCCGAGAAGATNTGGCCAAAGATCAATTGCTTGGAAATGGTGATGCAATAGGTAAGCTGCTCAATCTACGCACATTAGTAATATAGAATCACTGCGGGTGTGCTTTGAGGCGATGCCGAGAAGATCAGTCCTCACTCTTGTGGTTTACACCATGCCCCAGTGTAAATATGTCCATCCGAGCTTGGCGAACTATCAAATCACTTTCCACATTAGAACGGGCATCACCACGGGAGAATGTGACTGTTTTCTTCTGGGGGTCGACTTTGAGCACCGCATCTCGGCCAGAAGGGTTCCCTACCCAGTAAGGCATATCGGGTGAATCTGCAATATGAGAAGTTCCGCTCTCCATCTGGGTGAGGCAGCCGAGGTCAGATCGAATACTACCCCGTAGTAGGCGGAACTCTGACTGGAGTTGAAAGAGCGTGCGCCGGATTGTTCGGCGACTCGCATGAACTGCCGCAGCGGTCCCCATCGCCGGCGGGGGGAAAGAAATATAGGCGCCGATCACTGCCTTTGAATCTGATCCGGGGGCGTCGCCGGTAAACACCACGACGTACTCGGAAGAGTCGCGCGAGAGGCTTTGCATTAATCGATCCATTGCCATATTGTTTGAAGCTGGCGAAACCTGCACTTCTTCCAGCGCGGTATGTGTATCTCGATTTTCATGAAGCATGAGAATGCCGCTCTCAGCCTGGAGCTGAGGTGTAAAGAGTGAAAAAGCCCCCTCAATGTGATTTGGTATAGTGTCAATTGGACTCTGTGATTTGGACTCGTCCCTGGCCATCGAAGGTTGAAGCAGGACTGCCCATAATTGATGGAATCGTAAAAGAAGATTTGGCTGTCCAACGTCCATGAGGCTTGCGCTCCTGAATCTTGAGAGGAGCGGGATACTAACCATTGTAACTTTTGACTTCAGCAGCTGCTCAGGCGCGATAATCTCGTTTGCATCTCCTGCCAGACTGGCGACCAAGACCCTGGTTAGCTCTTCATCTGCCGGACCGGCTTCCATGATACTGCCGTAATGATGAAGGCGACCCCATTTCCCTTTTCTCAGTCTCATTCTCAGCAACAAATTCATCAACACCGAAACGTCTTGCCGTCTGACTGCCCCTCGCGCGGCGACGTTCTCGCTGGCGAACAGCCTCCGCGCCACCGCCTCGAGCTGCCCTTCCGACGGCATGGCGTGTATGAACTGGGGCCCGAGCATGACCAAGACATCCATGGCATCACTCAAGCTAGATCTCATGTCATCTTCATCTGTTGAACCCTCACTCCCAACTTTGTCTTGAGGTGCCAGACTCCTGAACATGCGCACCAAGCTGGCGTCGTTAAAGAAGGCATCATCGCGGCGCCAATACCAGTCCAGCTCGCGCGTGCCGAGCAGACCGTCGCACCGGAAGACAGTAAGCAGGGCGGCGCGCTGGAATGCGTCATAGTCGATTCTTGCGTCCTGCAGGTCGCGCGGGAATGGGTGGTGAGCGTAGAAGTGGAAACTTCGCCAGAGAAGCTGGACTGCGGCGTCGGATACGGCAGCCGACGAATGCGTGTCGCGAATGTGACTTTTGAAGCTTTCTTCGTTCCAGTCTGGTATGACCCATCAGCAACTACTCAGTCCCTTTCGAAAATGAAGGAGATTCTGCAAGACCCACACGGCTGATGATCTGACGAGTATTGGACGCAGTACTTGACGAATATCGTCTGCAGATGGTCAAGCTTTCTCCACCCGCTCAGCTGCGGCGACAGTACCTTTCCCAGGTCTGCACAGACGGAATCTTGTTATATCGGATAAGCCAAGCCGTAGCGATTTGGAGGACCCTAGCTTGTATGTAACATACCATGTGTGGTCTCGTTTAGATACCTGGTCACCTTTCGATGCAGAGGCCCGAGAAAGAGGTCATTCACAAAATTGCTTATCATTGAAGCCATCGTCCTGTCTACCGCTCCCCTGGGACTATCACTAATCGGACGCTGCTCCTCGTCGTCGAGGACCCATTCTCCACGAGGTGGCCGAGGTGGCCGAGGTTCGTGCAAGCCTGCGGTCAGGACAAGAGCTGCCCCGTGGCATCCCCTCCTCGCCCTCCCCCTCCCTATCGGAATCGGCCGATCCGGACGTGGCAGGGCTCTCAGCTCGGACCCACAAATTATACAGATCCAATATCCAGGGCATCGGATTTAGATTCGAGCCTGGCCCTACTGGGCCCCATGCCCGGATTTACAGCCCCTGAGATCGATCAGCCATCTTGGAGATCCGTCCGTTATTCTCTGCTCCGTCTTTGTCTCTGGGAATAAGTGCATTTTGGCTCAGATCTGCTCAGATCAGTTGAGATCTCAAGAAGAGGAAGGCAAGTCGGCGTCACAAGTTCAAGCATGTCTACAGGGCAAAAATTGAATGTCGAGGAAACGATTGGTATCATATTACATATTAAACAGAGTCTGTGATCAAAAATATCAAAACTTTTGCGATGATTTCTCCGACCTCTCCTCGGTCAGGAAGCTCCTGGGCACGACCAACTGCTCGAGGTACGAGTCCTTTGGCGACTTGCCCGTCAGCTCCTCCTCGCTCTCGTTGGCCTTGCCCTCGGCGACGGCCCACAGCCGGCTGCTGCGCTTATTGCTGTTCGACTTGCCGCCGCTGTTGCCGTTGCCGTTGTTGTTGCTCGTGTTGGCGTTGCTCGTAATGTCGACCTCGCGCGTGAGCACGATCTGGTTCTTGCCCGGGACGGCGCCCTTCTTGTCGTCGCCGCCGCTGCTGGGCCGGTAAATGCCGCCCTCGGTGTCGTCAATGTCGAACGTCGTCATGCCGTACGAGTCCTTGGCCGACTGGCTCTTCTTGCGCGACTGCCGCGACACCTGGTTGCTGCCGAACGTGCGGGCGTGGTTGTCGCTCGACTTGCCCAGCGTCCGCCGCGTGTCCCAGACGCCGAGTCTCTGGCCGACCGTCTTGGCGAGGGGTTGCAGGGAGGCGAGGCTGCCGGCCGTGATGGCGAGGCCTTGCTCGGTGGTGGACCAGATGGCAATGTCCAATGTTGCCCCTGAGTTGAGTGTGTTAGTCTTTGAGATATACTCGAGTGAAAGAACGCGATCAACTTACAGAGAAAGTCGGGGTCTTTAAAGTTCTCGATAAATGCGAACCGGACGACGACGGCGACACTGGCTACGCAACCCATGCCGAGAATGGGGATGAGGGCGTACTTGGTCTTCCGGTGCATCTGAAGACCGCGGATCATGTGGAGCGGCAGGAGAGCAAAAGTGAAGTCGCAGATGACGCTGATGGCGCTGTACAGGTACGTCAGGGCGGCGATGATGCCCGAGTCGATGCAGGTGCCGTCCTGCTCCTTCCACCAGAAGTAGGTGACGGGGTGGCACTGGAAGATGGTGACAAAGAAAAAGACGAGGCCGGTCATGACGGAGCAGAACATGGCCAGGTAGAGAATGTAGTGGTGAATGCGCTGGACCGTGATGCGGAGAAGGAAAACGCCGATGGACAACTTCGAAGTGATCATGGAAACGCAGTACCAAATGTAGCAGAGCCACCAGAACTTGATCATGGGTCAGTATTGCTGTTTCCAAGCTCGTAATATCAACAATTGTCCTGACTCACCTTCATTGCCGTTTCAAAGTCATCGTTGTCGAGGTCTGCACGATGCCTCCCCGTACCGTAGTGAACGCCCGTAATTGCACAAGTGACGAAAAGAGTGAATGAAATCTAGGTGGGAGACGAGAAAATTTCAGCACTCGGTAGCAGTATCAAGAATCCAGGATCACACTCACAGCAGCAAAAACCATCAAGTAGTCATCTTTACCGAAACCCTTGACGATGAACAGCCTTGTGAAGACTCTCAAGGACATGGAAACGATGGCGACCGTCAGCAACGTGATACAGACGACCAGCAACTGCGGCCCGCGGTTCTCGACTACGGCCATGGTGAAAATAGTTCTTTTTTAGGCGTTGCCTTGTACTGGGCGTGTTCCCCCGTTAGAATCGAAGGAGAAGGCAACGAGCGACATGAAGGAAAAAGAAGAGTTTAACACCGTCCAGGAGAGAGACCAAGCAGAGACGGCCCGGAGGACGGCAACGTGGGATGGAGAAGCCTTTCTACATATTCGAGATTCCCGGGGTCGTCTCAGTCAGTTTCTAGCAACGTTAGCATCTCGTCCTGCCCTGCCCGCCCACTTGTCTGATTACACAGTATGTGGCGGGCCCGGATCGGATGCCTTGATCGGCGGGCATCTGCTCCACCTGGCACCCCCAGAGCCAGGATGTCTCGCGAGATTAACGAACCCTTGTGTGCCGAATGCATGTAAGTGCTTGGTCACTGCAGGCCTTTTTTTCCCAGTGTAACCTTGTTGCTGGATTAGGCAATTTTGTGGGTTCTGCTCAAGTGTATCATCCAAAGTCCCATACCATCCCATACAGCTCGTTTAGTAGTTCGGATTAATGCTAGAGAGACCAGTATATGGAAGAGGGGGGAGGACGGCAGATCTGATAAGTGACGGTATCTTTGTCCGCGATGGCGAGATGGAATGATTAGCAGAAGCGTAAATCATACGATTATTTATGGTGCCGGGCGTGCGATAAAGTGTGCGTAAGCTTCGGGAAGGGTCAAAGAGACGACGATGAGCCACAGACGTAAGCAGACGACGAGAGGAAATGTGCCAAGAACTGCCGGCCTGCTACTGCTCGTTGTCTGTCAAACTGAGATGGCGTTCTGGGATAGCGCTTGCTGCACTCCGTAGTGGTGGTGTAGCGTGCTGTGGTGTAACAGAGAGCAGAGAGAGGACAAAAGCCACTCCAGGAACACGCAGCCTCCGAGTCGCTGGACGATGCAGAAGTCAGGGGAATGCCTGCGTTGCCCCGGTCTGCCCTAAACCCAGGAAGAAGCAAGTGCGGTTCGACTGATTCTGGCTTGGTTGCTTGGGTTGCGAGAGGTCGTGAACTGCACTACGACGTTAGCACCCAGGAGCCTTTCCCTTCCAGACCGGCCATGTGTCTGCTTCTGGCATGTGTCGCCAAGCTTGGGGTCTATCGATTGGTCAATGGGCCGGGGGCAGACAGCAGACGACCGGGATCTAAATCCGGGATCTCGAGCTGTTGATCTAAGCGCGAGTTTTCTTATCCACTTGGTATACACGCGCCTACCTGCTCCGGGAAAGATTGGCCGTTACCGTTGCCTGCGGCTATTGCGGATTCTGCAAGGCTTCGCCCTCATCACAATTTGCTTTTTTTCTTTCCTCCTTCTTCTGCTGTCTGACGGTCGCCACAATTCTTGTCGTCTGTACCTTGTCCGTACGGAGCATTTCTGGACTGTGGGTTCATTGTGGCAGACTGTCAGCAGTGCAGTCAAGGGTCTGTTATGTAACGCTATTAGCCCCATTGTTGGGGTTTCCCATCAGAGACGCGCAGAGCAATTCTCAATCTCTCATCTGTCTTGCTGACACGTGTATGGATGTAGGTAGTATTTTGAGNGGGTTCATTGTGGCAGACTGTCAGCAGTGCAGTCAAGGGTCTGTTATGTAACGCTATTAGCCCCATTGTGGGGGGTTTCCCATCAGAGACGCGCAGAGCAATTCTCAATCTCTCATCTGTCTTGCTGGCACGTGTATGGATGTAGGTAGTATGTTGAGCGACTTCGTCAAAATATGAGAAGTGATGAGAAGGAGCAAGCATTCTTTGAAACGGTCATGCAGTGTGGCGTGCTCATCATTGCCGTGACTTCTGGGTAACAGAGCAGGTAAGGTCCAGATTCGTAGATCATTTTCGAGATTGGCGACGATAACAAGCACCCCAAGAAACTCAAAAATCGAGGGCGAAAAACAAGATTTTGCCATGGATTAAACAACTACCGACACTCTGGTTCACATCCGCGAAAGAGTTCCCAACCTGCCAGGGAGAGACCCGCTGAGCAATTGATTACAAGCGTTGGGCTCCCGAAGGACCGAAACGCCGGGCCTGGTGCTGGCTGGAAGGTTCGAAGGTTTTACGGATTTCAGGGGTAGAGGCCAGGACGATAAAGGGCTGGCGTCGAACTTTATGCTCTGCTAGAGCTTTCCCAGCGTCGTATGCCTGCGCGCTGATCCCAATTGCTGGGTGCGTCCCTTGAAATATGCCGAGCCAGAGCCTCCCACGAGTTGTCAGACAGCCAAATGCCGGCATTTCGTTAGTTGGGAATGGCGACCTCTTGGCATCTTCTTGAATACCACCTCACCATCTTGCCACTATTGCCAATCGGAATGTACAGTTCTTTTGAACGGAAAAGGCCCTGCCTTCGATTCCGGGCCACGAACATTCGAGACCCCCGTGGGACTATTTGGTCCGGTCCTCTGGTCCCCTGTTCTTGGCAATCTGGAATGGCTTTGGCCTTTCTTCCCGTGATCAAAGAAGAAAAGGCTGTGATGCCCCCTGTCTTGAAGAATGAGAACCTGGCGGGAGGCGCACCCGGCTCCGTCATAGCACGTGGGATGACGGTGGGACGACTTCTTACCAAGAACTTAGCAATATGGCAACATTCGTCTAGACTCCAAACCTCTCTGCACACGGCGGCTGAGTCCGGCGGCCGGTTATACTCCGCAAGTGTCGCGACGGACCTTGGACAAGTCCCCGAAACCTCGAAGACAACTACAACTTCCCAGCTCCCAGCT
>JACVEI010000543.1:0-31067 GCA_018115615.1 Pestalotiopsis sp. DP-2020a | reverse complement strand
TCCGAATACCGGGTTCCGTGTCGCAAAAGAGGCCAAGCTCTTGTAGTAGTGCATGAACTCTTGCAAGGGTAGTACCATATTGCAATACTGTGGTCGGAATTTTTACCAGTTGGTATGACCTAAGTCTTCGAGGTGGTATTGGTGCTTGTCAATGCGGGGGAATTCCATTATGTGATGAAACTCTTTCCTGGTCTAGCGACGTGATTCTTTGGGAGATAGTTCGCATGTCGCTGCTGTGTTCCCGGCATCTTACCTTACTGCGTGGCACGTTTCACAGCGTGAGCAGAGAGGCATCTGGGTGCGCTAGGTACAGATATAACACCTAGAACCAAGCCACTGCATGCGGGGTCACCTGGCACACACAGCAACAACCTCCCAGTCAGCTGGGCGACAATAACTACCCCTCACAAGACTTATGGTTTGAGCAACGGTGTTTCTGTTCGGTNGGCACACACAGCAACAACCTCCCAGTCAGCTGGGCGACAATAACTACCCCTCACAAGACTTATGGTTTGAGCAACGGTGTTTCTGTTCGGTTGCTTTCTTTGGAAACAATTGTCTCTTCTGAGCACTCCATTCTTGTCCTGTAGCAGCCTGCTTCATCTTCTGTTGATCGTGGGGTCGCGGGTTCAACCCAGGATTGAACCCAGCTTCGTCGTGTCAGCGGAGCCTCCCGTGTAGGAGCTCATTTCAAGGCCATACTCCTAGTAGTACTCTGGTGCACATCCCACTAACTGGGACATTTTGTCAGTGGACAAGTCCTCCGTACCACTGGAGCGAGAATTCTAATACTTTGTCTTTCCAAGAACCTGTGTGCTCAACCAATTATCATCTTGATCCGAATCACGATATGAGAATGACAAGTCTTTAATGTGCCACAGANTTGCTTTCTTTGGAAACAATTGTCTCTTCTGAGCACTCCATTCTTGTCCTGTAGCAGCCTGCTTCATCTTCTGCTGATCGTGGGGTCGCGGGTTCAACCCAGGATTCAACCCAGCTTCGTCGTGTCAGCGGAGCCTCCCGTGTAGGAGCTCATTTCAAGGCCATACTCCTAGTAGTACTCTGGTGCACATCCCACTAACTCGGACATTTTGTCAGTGGACAAGTCCTCCGTACCAATGGAGCGAGAGTTCTAATACTTTGTCTTTCCAAGAACCTGTGTGCTCAACCAATTATCATCTTGATCCGAATCACGATATGAGAATGACAAGTCTTTAATGTGCCCCAGANAAGAACCTGTGTGCTCAACCAATTATCATCTTGATCCGAATCACGATATGAGAATGACAAGTCTTTAATGTGCCACAGAAACCCACCGTGCTTGGATCTCATACAACAGAACCAGAAACATGTTCCGTTTATACCAGGAGCTACCTACCTCCTACCTACCTACCTATGCGACAGCACTAGACACTATATCGGTGGTCAGTGCGACCACGGCGCAATTCCGTCT
Source organism: Pestalotiopsis sp. DP-2020a (assembly GCA_018115615.1). Lineage (NCBI taxonomy): Eukaryota > Fungi > Ascomycota > Sordariomycetes > Amphisphaeriales > Sporocadaceae > Pestalotiopsis > Pestalotiopsis sp. DP-2020a. Next base: position 29,614 of record JACVEI010000543.1, on the reverse strand, counting down.
TGGATCTTAAGATGAATAAATAGAGCAAACTTGCTCAAATGCAGCAAGATGGATACATTTCGGTTGTCGCGTCGCATACCACGTAATTATATGGGCCCAAGTAAGGTCCAATACCGACACGATCGTAGTTTGAGCAAGTACAATGGGGGAAGTGGTTGCAGCGTAGGTCATCGCTCTGCACCGAGTTATGTCGTGCTGAGATTCATTCAGGGATCTAAGAATCTATAACAAGACACGCTCTAATGTGCTGAATTCCTTTTTCCGTGTCGACGAGACCGCCCCGTCTTTTATCTTGACATACAAATATAGACCGGCAAGAAGCCCATACGAATTGATGTAATTACTGTATCATCTTCTTGGCCGAGGTGTTGATGATACTAAGCGTCACTGTCCAACCTTCGCATTCCGGCGGAGCACTGCAGTTTCCTTTCGCACCAGCAGATTTGCTCGCAAATTTCGAACTGGATATCATCATTATATACGCTCAAGTACCTTATCATGCAGCCTAAGGTGTCTATCGTCGGCGCCGGGCCTGCTGGTTTTGCTCTGGCCGCAGATCTCCAGAGACACGGGACGGACGTCTTAGTCTACTCGCATCCCGAACACTTGCGTCACTCTGGCCATGTCATCAAAAACGGCTGTCTGACAACGAGCGGAATCATTGAGGGTTCCGTGAGCTTACGATTGTCATGTGACATGACAGACGTTGTTCATTTTTCGAAAACCATCATCCTCACGGTACCTTCGACGGGCCAGGAGACTGTGCTGAAAGAGCTCAAAGGATTATCGTTAAAACATCACACGCTCATCGCAGTCCCCGGAAATCTTTTCTCTCTAATAGCAGAAGCCGAGTTGGAGATTGGACATATTCTCGAAACCAATCTGTCTCCATACTCATGCAGGATGGATGAAGGGAACCTAATTGTATTAGGCAGGAAGAGTCGTTTCTTCATAGCATCATTGGAAAAGGATATGGGCCCAGATCTCCGAGACTTGATAGACGGTATCTTCCCGATGGAGCTTCAGTGGTGCAGCAGCGTTGTCGAGGTTTCTTTGACAAACGTCAATGGGGTGTTCCATCCGCTGATGATGCTGATGAACGCCGGGCGGATTGAGAACACGGATGGAGATTTCCTGCTGTACCACGACGGTCTCACGCGTTCCGTTGCCAATGCCATGGAAGCGGTCGACAACGTTCGAATGCAGATTGGAGAGGTATTTGGGCTTCGGATGGAGAGTGCTATAGAAGTGTCAAACAACTGCTACCGTCACACGTTCACGGATCTGGTCGACCTAGCGCAAAATTCGAAGCCACACAAGAACTTGAAAGCACCAGACACTATTCACAACCGTAATATCTCGGAAGACGTCCCAGACCTACTGGTTTCCTGGCATGACCTGGCAGAGAGGCTCGGCATAGATGCATCGCCTATCAAAGCAGTCATAATCCTGGCACAAATGGCCACCGGGGTGGATTACATGAAGAAAGGAAGGAACTTGCACAGACTGAACTTGGATAACATGTCAAAAAACGAGCTGATTGAGAGATTTCATGTCGCTTCTGATGGACCAGAACATTGCCTTTAATACAAATGTAGTAAATAGAAGTAAATTGTATTGAATAATGGAAGTTCCGATAAAGTCCGAGTGAGACCAGTGTTCTTGTGTATGCATGCGCAAACGTAGGTATAGATACTCAAAGGTGTACCTGAGGGCTCCAGGTGCGTATCCTGGTGCCATAGACACCAAATATCCAAGGAAGAGGAGCAAAAGCCAATGCGACAAAGCCCAGCACACTGTTCCCCCAACCCCATCCAAGCCTGTCGTACATGTCCAGCCCACACAACGGTATGAATGCTCCAGCTGTGCCTCTGAGTACAGCGTTGGCGCCAATCGCGCTCGCAGCGTATGGCACGAACGCATCGACCAAGTATGTTTGGATGCTAATAAAAATCAGAATGGAACCAAAACCTGTGATGGCGGTTCCTATCTGTGGCACGATCCAGTGTGCGTGCGCTTCGATGCTCCAGCCGTAAACAAATAGCCCAATGGGAAACGTGAGAGCTCCAGGTATGGTAATGACGAACGCGAGTCTATCCTCGGGCGTTATTGTCCTTCCTGCTGCCGCTCTCATCTTTAAGGTTTTGTCGCTGAAGCTTCCGACATAGAAAAGACCGGCAAGGGTTCCAACACCGCCCGCGATGAAGACTAGACCTGCACCCGAGACCGAAAACCCATAGACTTCGGTGAATACAAAGGAATATGTCGAAAAGAGAAGATAGAGAATGCCGTAGAGGACAGCAACATATGTACACATGATTGTGACGATTGGACAACAAATCAACATCTTCAATGGCCGAAGTATACTTTGACCAATCAGCTTATGAGTTGATACATCGGTATCTATTTTCGATTTGTACCTCGGATTGCCGGTTTCTCTTCTGAGCCTCGCTGCCTTTTTCTGAAGTAAAACTGGAGCATATGTTTCTCTTAGAAGGAGCCAGGCAGCGATAGCGACAATTCCAATCTGTGCATATATCAATACTCAATACTCCATTGCATACACTACACATGTCTGTAACAACTTACAACGATTGAAATTGCCCAAAAAATCCATCGCCAGCCAGCAGCCTCCGTCACGTAGCCTCCAATGATAGGACCAACCATAGGTCCAAGAATAGGCCCGATGGACCAGAATGACACAGCCTTACCTCTCTCCTCTCGTGGCATCATGTCTGCTATGGTTCCTGAACCTATGGTGATCGTTGCAACACCGACAAATCCAGAAAGGAAGCGGAATGCGAGAAGCATTGTCTCATTTTGTGAGATTGCACACAAGATAGTGAAAACTAGAAACAATCCGTTTGTGACATTGTAGATAAGTACGCGGCCGTAGACCTCGCTCAGCGGTGCCAGTAGCAGAGGTCCAGAGGCAAAGCCAAGTACGAAAATGGAGACAACGAACGTTGCAAAGAGCGTTGAGTTGGTACCGAATTCCGCCATTACCTCTTCAACCGCAGGCGCAAGCATGGAGGAGACGAGAGGACTATGCACTTCTAAGTTAGATAAAACGCTTATAATCATTTGGGAAATGAGATCTTGACTCACACCAAAAAGCTGATGACAGAAATGGTGAGTATGTTGACCCATTTTCTCGTTCGTGGCCAATTCAATGGATTTTCCAAGTCTTCACCCTCGGAGCCATTCCACCAGACCAGGTATTCAGATTGCGAGTCTGAGCTTATGGCATCTTTGCTGCGATTTCCAACTGTATTCGGAGGCAATGATGACCGAAATATGTCAGTTTCAGCGTTCTTCTCGATAAGTGACATGGCGAAATAGTGGTGCAGGGAATCTGACAGCCTTGTCGGTGAAGGAGACAATGTTGAAATTGGTTCTTCAATGTTGTCAAGCTAATCGTTCTGAAGTGCGAGATCGCGTCGACTAAAGATGCCAAGTTGCAACTGATCCCAACCAATTTAATTGACTCCGAATAGGGATTGGGACGCGGACAGGAATTGACGTGGAGAGACATCTGGTTTGCTGTCTCAATTTCAGGTGTACTACGAAAGCGGACCTTTTGTCACATAACTAATCCAATCAAGGCACATGCATGCTGCTATACCTATTGAACATGGCGTCCGATGCAGGCGGGTGAGTTCCGCCCGGTGCTCATCCATTACTAATATGCTCAAGCCATAAAGATCGTCGAGGGTGGAACGGATGAGCCCGTTTGCGCTACTTCTTGGCACAATACTAGTGACACAATATGGAACCGTCGCGTGGTATAGAATATAGATCGCCCAAGAGATATGATCGGAATCTAGTAAATGAGATGCCAAGGAATCCTGAGAAACATCAGTATCAGTCATCAGTGTCAAGCACGAGATTGAGGTTTCATATTTATGAAATACCTACTCGAGGATATGGTCAAGATATTTGCAAAAGCACTATTCACTGTTTGTCACGAACATGTGCAACAGGTCATCGCAGTCGTACTTTGCCTTATTCTTGTGACGGTTGATGCTATATAGACATCGTATAGTGAGTATTCAGATGTTGACATGCCTAAATGGGCCATGTCTGTCACTATTTGGTGGCTACAGTGACTAGTAACTCCATGTCCATGTGAATTCCATCCTCACGAGCTAATTCCTCCCACTGCTTCTTCATCTCTGCTCTGGCCTTTGGACGCAAATCGGGAGGTATTCCACCATAGGTCTTCCCGGAAGAACTTGTATCTAGCCAATCGATCATACCATCCGCGTCTTTGGTCGACTTGACAATTTTGTTGATGACAATGTCTCTCGTGGCGAATCCAGCGTTGTCGATGAGCAATCCCAGCTCTTGTTGCTTGAGGAATTTTGGAGGGCTGTCCTCTGGATATTGACGGTAAGGCTCTCGTGACAGCACCTCTTCTTTGATCCTCTCTTGCGCAGTGAGAAAGTCCCCGGACCCCCCTGAGATGCCCACGCGGCCTCCGGACTTCAGCACCCGTGCAAACTCCCGCACAGCCTTTGGCTGGTCTTGTACCCAGTGCAGAGTCGAGTTCACAAGGACGATGTCGAAACTGTGCGACGAGAAAGACGAGAGATCCTCGGCGATTCCTTGCCGAAAAGTGAGGTTCGATTGTTCCGACTGGCGCGCAATGGCAAGTCGTTCGTTGCTAGGGTCGATACCAACGACTTTCCCATGCTCTCCGACGAGACTGGCGACGTGGGACGTAAGGTTTCCGGTACCGCAGCCTACATCCAGAACATGCATCCCTTCAGCAACGCCCAGCCGCTCCAGTAGATACAGACCGGCATTATACTGGGTGTCGTTGACCAGTGTATAGCCTTTCGCAAGTTGCTCTGTGTCCACCATGATCGAGATTGGCGCGTGTAGTATGATGAGTTGCCGCACGCTCATGCATCAAGAATTTGCTGACTTCAGCCCTTATACGTCTCAATGAGCACGCACCTACTTTTGGATACCTCCCGTAGGCATGCGATGCATGTGTATAGGTGCTTCTTGGCTCGGTGGGGGCTATAGTGGTATTCCGATGCGCCAGCGACCCCACACAGCGGTTAGACCTGCGCACATACTGAGCAATGTGCGGCAGTTTGAGCACATTAGCGATCGCGATACCCGAGAAGACCAATAATGGAGTTGCATTTCGCCTATATGTACCTCCAGCTTTGACTCTTTTGGATGATGCTAAAGAAGTGGACACTGCGTTGGTTCCGAGCATGTTTCAATAACAAAGAAGAAGAAAAAACGTTGGGTACGCATACTGGAAAGTTCTGGTGCCAATGAGGTTAGTGGGATTGTAATGCGCAAAATCATAAGGCGTCCGATGATACTAATGGTGTCAACGCGAACTGGCTTCGGTCGCTTTTGCAATACGGATGCCACAGCTCTTTCATCCAAGGTTCCAAGCCGAATCATTCATTGACCAAGCAGCAGAATGACATCGTCGGTCGAAATGCCCATACAGACGTCAACCTTTACCTCGTTGGCCACCTTTGGTTTGGCAAAGACGAGGAATACTGCCATTTCATCTTTACTTGCGGCACTTCTTATGCTTGTACGTTGATCGGATGGTCGGAGGTTGCAGATCAGGCTGACTATCATCAGGCTACTTTCGTTCTTCTCCTTCAGATTTTGCACAGGAGTATTTTCCATCAGCTTCGTTCCGTACCAGGACCATGGATCAACAGTGTGTCAGAGATACCTGCTACTATCGCTCTGGTTACTGGAAATCAACATGTTTACTACCGATGGCTGCATGAGAAATACGGTCCAGTGGTCAGAGTATCGCCAAATGAACTCAGCTTTGTCAGTGTGCAAGCACGAGAGGAGATCTATGGCCTTCGAGTAAGTTCTGAAAGAAATCGGTATAGACCAAGACTAACACAGGCTATAGAAGGGAGGGCTCAACATGGAGAAAAGCCCCATATTTCTCGGAGCTGTTGGCAATGTCGACGGACAGACGGGCGTAAGCTTGGCGCTGAACGAAGATCATTCCCGCCAGCGAAGAGCACTGGGATACCTCTTCACGAACAGTTCGTTGATACAACATGAAAGTCTGATCAGAATTCATATACATAAGCTGGTGGCTGTTCTCAAAGAAATGGCTCATAGGAAAGAATCCGTGGATTTCTCCAGTTGGTGTGAGTATTCTCCTCGATGTCGCCCGAAACTACCAACGTGCTAACCAGGTATCCAGACACCTACGTCGCATTCGATGTAATGGGAGAATTGTGCTTTGCGGAGCCCTTTGGCTGTCTGGATCAAGCCTCTGTTACGGAATGGTCGACTTCCGTGATTAATGTTTTCATCGCCGCTGCCTGGACTCAAGGAATCCGTCGCCTTTCGGGAGTGGGCACGTGGTTAGAGTCGCTTCTCATAAAGGTCCTGGTTCCTGCCAAGGCGGTGGAGTGGAGGAAGACTCATCTGGACAATTCACGTCAAAAGACCCTGGCCCGCCTCAGCAGTGGGGATCGGGATCATCCAGACTTCCTCTGCCAGATCATGATGAAGAATGAGATGAAGAAATCGCTCTCTCAGACAGAAATCGTTCTCAACATGGCTCTTTTCATCAGCGCTGGGACAGACACGACAGCCACTGCGCTTACAGGTTGGACATATTATATCTGTACCCATCCAGCCGTGTATAGGCGTTTGGTCAACGAGGTCCGAGTTGCATTTCACTCGACTGATGACATCAAATGGGAAAATGTGAAAAATCTCCGGTATCTCGAAGCCACTTTGAACGAGGCAATTCGTCTTTTCCCGCCTTCTGCAGCGAGTCAGCAACGCATAGTACCGGCAGGTGGTGCTACTATCGATGGATACTATGTCCCTGCGGGCAAGACTGTCGCCGTGTCTCCTTGGGCAGCAACCCGGTCGACTCTGAATTTCCATGAGCCCGATCTGTTTAGACCAGAACGTTGGCTAGGAGAGGGCGATGAATATGCAGACGACCATCTCAACGCATCTCTGCCATTTGGCACAGGTCCTCGGGTTTGCATTGGAAGAAACTTGGCTTACATGGAGATGCGCCTTATTACCGCGCATCTACTATGGCATTTCGACATGAAGCTAGACCTCACTGAGCACCGGGATGAGAACGCTGTGTGGGGCTTGAACGGTAGAATGAAGCCTGTCAAAGTGTTTCATTCTACAATGAAGCCAGAACTCTGGGTTACTTTGCAGTCACTCGAGCATGCTGCCAACTGATAGGCCCGTGCTTTGTTTTCAACTCGAGAGCATACGTACAATGACTGTTCGGGTGCTGCTGTAGATTTCAGTCGTGCATCCATTTAGAGCAAGATGTTCGAGTTTGTGGAGGAAATGACTACGGCTTCATGGCGTGGTATCTATCCGCCGTTATCCAACTCACATCTCGTTTGAGTCGTGCCCTGTGTCTACAATCTTTTGCCATCGATCGGACAGACATGTCCATATCAACGCTAATGCGCCCGTCTATGGTAAAAAAAAAATGCATATGCGCTCATTTGTGAGTGGTACAGTCAGCGTAGACGAAGCATTGTGGGTGGATGATCTCTTTATATTCGGACCAACTATTGCAATCTGGAGAGACAAAAGATTCAAATCGTCCGATCGACTCGTATGTAGGCAGATCCCGTATCAACTCTACCTAGGTAGGTATCCTGCCATGATAAGCCTTCCCGTGGCCTGGAGCATCTCCGTGTCAAACGCGGGGCATTTGGACCCCGCCTACGTCAAAGCTACCTGTTGTACACCTCTAGGTTAGGTAACCAACCCAGGTAACCTTAGGTAGGTAATGTAGGTAAGTAAACAATTCCAATTGATGGGTGGAGCAGCAGCAAACTACCTGATCAATTATCACAGAATCTACCGCAGACTGCACAAATTGTCTTCCAAGATCCTCCCCATCTCTGCTTCACATGTCATATCTAAAATCGGGATTTTCCAGATCCGTCATGTCCTGAAATGCGTGTATGTGCTCAATCTTCTCATCCGAGCCTAGCTTCGGGCCAGTGCTGGTGCTGCTCTGAACCTCGGCTGCGTCACCTCGCTTGGAACGGTTGCGGCGCACGAGAAGGACTCTCAGTACGACCAGAACAAGATTAAAGAGGCCATAAAGACAGAAGTGAGCGATAAAACCCTTGCGATAACGCGGGCTATCAGAATCTTGAAAGATCTGGGGCGCTGTCATATTGCCTGCAGCCCAGAAGATGAAGCTCAACGCTAATGTGGTCGACTTTTTCGTCTGCCCTGCCACATTTCGGGAGATGAGGGAGAAAATCAGGTTCCCCTCGGCAAGATAAAATTGTGTGCAGTAAAAAGCGATGAGAAGCCCTGCGCTGTTGGATCCGTTTGGAGGAATGGTACAGACGATGGCAGTTCCAATAATTGGCGGACTGGCGCGCGAGGCATCAGAAACCCGGCAAGATGATATCAGGGATGTTACTTACATTGTCCAAGCATGCATGACCAATACGGTTTGATCTGACCAGGTCGCGAGTGTAGCGCTACCAATCATGACCATGATTGTCACGGCTCCTTGCGCGATATTGAGCAGCTGTGTTTGCAGATAAGTAAAGCCGAATGAGGCAATGATAATGTTCGAAAAAACGCCGAGGCCGCCAATAACGAGAGTCGACGTTACGTTCAACATGACGTAGCACCAAACGATGGGGTCCTTCAGCGCTTCAATCATTTGGTATCGTTTCCAAACTTTGTTTTCGATTCCGGTTTCGTTGACACGAACTCGCTCAATCATTAGACGCTTCTGGTCTTCGTCAAAGCACTTTGCTTTAACGGGTGAGTCGGGAAGCCACCAGCCAATGAACACGGCCCATACGCAGGTGACCAGGCCAAGGACAAGGAAAAGGAGTTGCCATGACTTGATGGCATGGCCATTGAAATGAGAGACCCCCCAAGCGACAATGCCTCCGACCATGAGCTGCACACCTGTCATGCAATACCACAGCGAGGTCAAGGTGGTCTGTTCCTTCTTGGTGTACCACATGGCTGTCATGATGATGAAAGCAGGTTGTACGCAGGACTCGAAGATGCCTAACAGAAACCGGACAACCATGAGCGATGCAAAATTGTTGGCTGCCGCGGAGCATGCGATGACGGCACCCCAGCAAAAGACATTGGCGGCAAGGTATTTCGCAACTGGTAGCTTCTGCAAGAGCAAATTGGTTGGGTACTCGCCAACAAGCACTCCCATGTAAAGAATTGTTCCCAACCAACTGTACTCTTGTCCCACGAGGCCTGCGTCTGCTCTGATGTTCATAATGGAAGAGAACCCAAGGGTGCCCTTATCCAGAGACTGACAGAAATAAGTCCCCAGCATACAAGCAAGAACGCGACGATTGACAGTCCAGAACAAGTTCTTATTTGTCTGATCGTCGATGCAGACAGCCTGAGTGCTCGTGTAGCCTGCTGTCTGCTTCTTGTCAGCAGCCAATGATATTTAGGTGAATGAGTCCACAAATACCTCAACATCATCATGTTTTGGTGCCGTACTAATTCTTGTGCTTGTAGGTAGGACCGTTGATTCTCTGTAGGGGGCCTCAGGCTCGGCCTTATCCGGTGTAGTCATGATGATGCAGCTTCACTGGGTGGGTATTCGGGAATCGGTAGGTAGGGACTGATGGACAAGGTCAAAGTAGGTAGGAACCAATCTTTGTTGCAATCCCTTGGGGCATCAAACTCGACAGCATCAAAAATTGCAATGCGGCGATTGCAATTGAACCATCCTACCCGAGTGTCTCAGGAGTGATCTATAAACAATCTTGCCAGGACCCATATCTTGTTTGGCATATTACAATTATGAACACCCCAGTCATTGTTTTTGGCGGCTATAGCTAAGCGACCGGAATATTGCCCCGGCACTTTGCCCGAGCCCCGAGCTCGCTTCTAATTATGCCGTGTCAAGAACATTTCTCCACAATCCGGGGAATGTGGGGTTTCTGGGGTAGTGCAGTACGCGGCGAGCCTCTTCCCCAGTCATGTTTGACTTGATACTTTTCCCGTGCTCTTCTCATGGGCTTGGTGATCTCCCATACGTCGATTTGGCCACTGCGAATATACCCGGCCATCTGGCTGGTTTCAGACAGAGCAGCATTGGTTTTTGAGCTACCGTCTGCGAGATACATGTTACTTGAGTAATAATGGTTCAGAACTACGATGAATCCGACGACGATCTGTGTGACGAAGAGCCCAGGCCAGAGGAGCCTAGGAGAGCGAGAAATGGTGCTGCAAAGGCAGACGATGGCCCGGCCTGCCAGGCGTGCCGCCAGAAGAAAGCGAAGTGCTCTCGCGCACGTCCATGTTCTCATTGCATTCGATATAGTGAGTCGGTCAACCCGCTGGTTCCGGGAAACAATAGCTGACCCTTTTTCAAGACATTGATTGCATATACGATGGCAAAAAGACGAAGCCGGGAATGCGAACAGGAGCGATTGAAAGCCTGAATCAAAGACTAGGTGGGAACAGATACCGAACAGCATATTATCTGGATATGTCACTGAAGCAATTTAGTCGCACTGGAGAAGATGTTTCTCGGGCAAGGTGTCCTCTGGCAGCAAGTGTGGAGATGCCTAGACTTAGTTGGCAACCAGCACCCCAATGGAGAAACCGACGTTGATGTGTCGTTACCGGAATATACCGCCCAGCTGAAAAGGTCCTTATCCGCGCTTCATTCAAGCAGCAAGATATGCGCATCTACAGCCGACGAGGCTGCATCTCCCCCGAAGAGAAGAAAGTTCAACAAGGAGCCAGAACCGATTAGGGATGATTCATTTTGGATGCAAGAAGGTGAACTTGTACTTCCCGACGACCTCGTCGACAGTCTTGTTCAAATTTATTTCGCTCGAATTCAGCCCTGGATACCGATCTTGCACGTGCGCTCCTTCCCAGAAGCAATGAATAGACCCTCACAGCGACAGAAGATGAAAACCATATTCAACGCCATTGCGTCTTTGTGTGTGCGCTTCAGCGATGATCCGCGATTGGCAAACCCCGACATCCAGTCTCGGCTTGGCAAGCAATGTCGCCAGGCTGTGATCTTGGAGAGCATGGAATCTTTCTCCGTCGAGAATCTCCAAGCTTTGATCATTTGCGCATTCGATACAGTGAGTAACGACGTATCTCCTTTCCCTTTGGGTAGGCAAAGCTTATTCATCTGCTAGATCGGCAGCGGTCGCGGACCTTCAGCATGGTCTATCGTGGGTAGCATAGCCAGAACCGTTGAACACCTTCAATTGAATGTGGAAGAAGACGAAGAAGAAAGGTACTCTTCCGGTCGCGAGACGAAAGCTTTGATCACAAGAATCGCGTTTCTGCCACCATGTGAAGACTGGGCTGCATCTGAAGGCAGACGACGCGTATTCTGGGCGGTCTTCTGCCTAGACAGGTTCTGTTCAATCGCCACGGGTTGGAACTTGTCTCTGAAAACAACCGAAGTAAAAAGGAGATTACCATGTGAAGGCGCCCTGTGGGAAGCTGGCAAGCCCCTCCGCGCCCCGACTCCTTTCTTCGGCACCGTTGACGAGCCAAGCGCAGTCGAGAATGATTCGCTTAACATGGCCGTCTCAGCAGAAGGGTCGAGTTCCCTAGGCGGATTTGCATATTGCATTGAAGCTACGGAGAGTCTGGGTCTCGTCACAGCCTTCTTTTTACAGCAAACGATGGATGTTCGAAACCCTCAGGATCTTCGATTATGGTTTGTTCGTTTCAAGCAACTTGACCTCCGTTTGATGCAGTAAGTCGGTACCTTATCGTGTTCGCGACGGCAGAAATTTGCTTTCACTTGAGTTTGACATCAATTACTAAACCGGCTACAGGTGGAAAGCCTTCCTCCCAGTCAGATGGCGGGAGGCTTGTGCAGTTAATGCAAACGGCGACATGGATCCAAACTTGACGCTTGCCCATATCACACACAATACTGCCGTAGTCCTACTTCACCAGAGTATCGCATATCCTACTCTTGACTGGCAAGCGTCCCCAATCAAACTACCGTCGTCTTCCAGCGCGGAAACATGCCTAGCAGCAGCTCGAGAAGTAGGAATCATTGCTGAAAAGTTCTTGCGCTCTGCCGAATTTCTCACCAATCCCCAGTTTGCATTCTGTTTGTTCATATGCGGGAGAATGCTTTTGGCTCATTCAGCAATCTACAACATGGACCTGTTTCACGAATTTGAGTCACTTCTTGGTAGCCTCTGGAACATCTCGCGCAGATGGAATGGCCCGCATGTGTCAGATACTTCTCCAGCACCTGACGATAATCTAGCGTCCAAGCTCGCGTGCCGGCTCTCGAAAGCAAGACAACTGGGACCAAGCGACTTGGATCTCACTCAGTCGGCTTTCGTGGAGAATCAAACCAACAGTTCGAGCAATCAAGTAGCATCCCCTAGGGCGGTGCGATCCCAGATCCAAAGTCTTGGCAATGGAATGCTATCACCTGCCACCGACTGGCCTCATCAAACAATGTACCCGGCACCCATTGACGTCCAGAGAACCCCACCTGATCTGATTTCTATGGCTTTTCCTCCGCTACCAATGTCATTTCAGGTGCCAAGCACCACGCACACGGCGATGCAATCGCCAATGATGAGTTCTGGGCCGCAGTGTTTGAATCAGGAAACTGATGCATTTGGGCATGAAGGCTCAGTCGGCTTCGACGATTTGCACTCACTCCTGGGAGATCCTTTCCTGCCTAATCAAAGAGTGAGCATGTTCGCTCATCCCATTATGCCAGAGACAACGGAGCCAACAGAGGAGTGAAATAGAAGTGGAATGCCGGGGCCTTTTGCATGCCGTCATGTACAACACTACTATAGAAAAATTGCGCCGATACCTAGGTCAATTCATGTCGTGGATACGTTGCTATTCGAGTATAGTCTACGCTCTTCTTCTAGTCAGTCTCTTTAGTCCTCCGCTAGGGTGATGAGTCTCCCCAGCAGCGCTCCGGCGTTCATTTGCAACAGCTTATTGCCGAATAAAAGAAAATAGAAATCGGCATAGACCAGCCCGTGGTTAGCCCATCGACGAGGGGCGTACTGATGATTGTTGATTGTTGCGCCATTCAGAATCGTGTCACCTGTTCCAACTTCAACATGTCGAACATACATATTTTGCGTTGCCCGCTCGACCATGGGGATTGATTCCTGGCGACAAACAAAGCTCGCTGAACTGTTCATGTGTTTGTGACACACTGCATCCATGAGCCGCATTGCCTGGTGTAGATAGTTGGATGCATGACCCAGCGTCACCATAGCCTCATGAATGAGCAGCATCCCATATGCGGCTATGGCAGCGGCACTGACATCAGAAGGCTGTCTGCCACTCTCATCTTGATCTGCCGCATCAAAGTCCCACGGTGGGATTTGACTTGCAGGCAGTCGGCAGAGGAAATAGTCGGCACATTTGCGAGCTGTCTCTAGAAATGACTTGTCGTGCGTCCAATGGTAGGTTTCTGCAAAGCCTGCAATTGCCCAAGCCTGGCCTCGCGTCCAACACGATGTATCTGTGTATCCTTGGTTGGTCAAACGCTCACAGACTTCACCATTTTTGGGATTGAAATGAACCAGATGAACGGTTGAGAAGTCCTCGCGGATGTGTGTTGCTTGGGTTGTACGTGCGTGCTGTACAGCCGCCTCGAACATTTCCTGATTCCCAGTGTGTCTGGCCACGTAAAAGAGGAGGTCCAGGTTCATCATGTTATCCTGTTGACTTTCTTTAGCTAAAAAAATGACATTGAACGGAATAGGACCCACAATAACCGTGAGAAATTCATCCCGTGGGTTGATGAATTGGTATCGCTTGGTGACACAGGTATCCCATGAACGAATCAGACCGACCTCCTTGCCAAAGCGACCGTGCAAGGTCTTAGCAGCAGTCTTGAGGGTCTCGAATGCTCTATGGTCTCGATTCAATTCCCAGGCCACTTTGGCCCATGGCGCGATCATGAAGCCGAGATCGTGCGTTGTGCCCAAAAAGGCGTTTTGGTGCAGATTCTCAGTCCACCACTTGCAAGCAAATCTAAAAATCGGTATCGGTGAGCTCTCAGATCCTACTACCAGAAAATTGGAACGTACTCCAGCTGTAGATCATGAAGGCCCAGGCCATTGACCGACATCGTCCCAAGTCTGTATTTCCGCTCCCTTTCGAGTAACAGGTAAAGAGACCCCGGAAAGAATCCAGATGTCCAGAAGTCTAGGTCCCGATAGATGTATTCTGCTTGCCCAGGCTTTGTGTACTCCGGGAACACTGATGGAGGCCTAGTCTGTGATAGGGTGTTGGATTAGCGATTCCATCACTTAACCCGCAGGCATACCTGTCGAAGTCCCCTCTCCGCAACAGCCCAGACTTTTGCAATCGTTTCCTGGGAGAATAACTTCTGAATTAAACTCTCGGAGATATCAAAGAACTCTTTGTCGGAAGGTATCGTCGTCTCGTGGTTCGGTAAACCATTCCTCTCAGATGTGGGAGAGCTAGTCTTGACGACCTTGCGAGGCTTCACGTCAACGATTGCCTCTCTGGATCGCTTGGCGGCCGGCATTGTGATAAAACGGCCGCTTGAATGAAGTCTGCCTAGTGTGAAATGTCAAGGAAAGATAGACGGAAGTGGCGCTGGATTTTTAAAGCTTACATCAAATCCATAATGACTTGAATGCCCTGTTATGATAAACACGGACCGCGACTCCGAGATATTGTCGGCCAATCCCATGACCCACCTTTCCGCATGTACCATTTCGTTTCAAATCGAAAGAAAGTTGATGCCCAGCAGCCACTATCAGAGTTGCAACGCTACGGCTCACCAGATGTCGACAAATGATGTATTGTGATGGGTCGATCGAAGTCGGAGTAGGTCCCGGGCCTACTCCGCTCTCCGCTCTCCGAGACTCAGCGCGGTCCATGTCCTGCCGACTGATTCGAGATAAGCGCCGACTGCGATATACCGAGATGGGCAGTCAACATCGAGTAGGATTATGTGGTATGAAAGGCACAAATGCGAAGAGCGAGAATGATGGGTCATGCACTCGCGAAGTCGGCAGGTGCCCACGGAAATGACCAGCCATAACTCTTTGATCCTGCATTGTGGTGCCTTCCCCATCACTCAACCCACGAGCGCCAGAGCGACCACTACCCTTGGCCCCTAAGCCCCCCATGCCGCCGCCATCATTTAGGTATCTACCTAGGTACACTGCCCCCATCCCGGTTTGAACCAACGTGATATTATGAAAGTAGCGTAACGATCTTTTCAACATTAACAAATTGTTTAATTTTTCTATAGACGCTCGTTCGCCTTTGTACTAATGAGTGTAAATTTGTGGTTACCGACAAATGTGAAAATAGTTTTAAAGACCTAAGAGTCAAGATGGAGCAAGTTACAGAGTGGAGGTACTGTATTTCATGCACGCCGTACGAAGTCCAGGTCGGGTTCCAGGGTTTTCAGGTTCCATGCTAAGTACTTATATGAGCTGTGACTACGTAAAGAACTAGAAGCAGAAATAAATCAAAAGTTGAAACGAACTTTGTTGATAGATCAGTATTGTTCTATCAAAGAACAGAACGAGGGAAATAATATAGGCCAGCAAGCCTGGTCATCACTCTGCCTACCTCTTGCCTAGCGAGTGGGAGCCGCTGCGAATTGAAAATGGCAGGGGTGATTGGGGTCGTGTTCTCTGCAGCTGAGCTAACAGCCTGAGACAGCCGGAATAGAAAGACCCCTTCAGCTCAAAGAATCTCGTGGTTTCTCGTGCGCGATGCTGAGAGAGTCAGCTTTCTTACTTTGCTCAATTTACGCGCCACCTATACCAGCTGAGCACGATATGATCAAGCCGGCATTTCAAGGACTACTGATCCTGCTACATGATCAAGCCCAGATCTCAAGTTTTAACCACCAGACTCCGTGGCAATGGATCTGATGGACATGGACCCAATCGTTGTAGCCAGTCTCTACAAGCCGCTGCGAGCCTGTGGATGATGATCATTCATCCTTGCAAAGTGCGTGGTCCATTTGCAATGACAGAGATCGAACGTTCTTTCAAAAATTGGTTCGGCCGCTGCGCGTGGCTTTTGGGCGCGGATGTCAGAGTATTGCAATGGAAGAGCACTCCTATTAACCAAAAGCAGCCTCTATGGTCTCGCGTCGCATTTATCTCAACCAGGAGATATATGCACTGTCGTGTCTGGAAGCGCCGTTCCTATGCTGATGAGACATTGCACGAGTGATGACGGTGAAGCTGTAAAGCTCGTGGGACAAGCATATCTACACGGTTTCATGCAACTCGAGGCAGCATAATTGGTGAGGAACGGCCAATTGGTGGGGCAGTTCTTCATGATTCACTAATATTCTTCATGAAGGCAAAGTACAAAAGCATAGGTGCCCGAGGCCAGAGACTTTGGGTGAACAGCCGAGGATGCAAACCCAAGAGAAGCATCTTGTCCAACATGTCTATATCCGTACAATTGTAGCTGTCGATGAACAGGGCGGGCTAACGGCTCTTCGTCACGGTTAGAAGCGCAACTGCAAATGATGAAAGATCAACTATTGGCGCCTCTTTTCGATATACGGTGTAACTATTAATCATACATGACGGATTATGAGAAAACAAGAACCTTAGTCTCATGAACACCCACCTGGCGAAGGACGACTGTATCGTTACCTTGCCAAGTCTTGTTCCCCCAAACGTCTTTGATGTGGCTAACGTTGGTCTGATGAACGCTTTCGACATACTGAGGGATTTGACTGAGACCAAAGGATATATCCTGAGTCTGATTCTTCTCGTTGAAAGCCAAAATCACAAACTTGGAATTCCCCGACTTCAAAGGGCCTGCCCAAATCTGTATACTCGCCTCCTCCGAGAGATCAGGAACGTAGCTTACAGCCACTCCTGCGTCGTCCTGGTTGATTGCAATAATGTCCTGATTAAGCAAAATATCCAGGGAAGACTGGCTGATTGACACTAAGTTGGTACTAGCGATGAGCGGCGACTTAAGGGCAGCCCAGAATGAAAAGTGTGTTTGTTCCTCGAAAAGAGTCATTGCATTGTTGCCAACTTCCAGCAAATCCATGTCTCCTAGGAAAAGTTAGCTCGCTGTGCGAACACGAGGATTGATTGAGCAGATGACACAACTCACCCCACGATCCTGGCTTTTGAAAGTAGGATAGCTCGCGCATTTTTCGAATCATTGTAACGACACTCGTCCCGGCGTACCCAGTGTTGAGGCAATACGCGGTCGTGCACACACCGGAGTTGTCTGAAGCAAAAGAAGCGTGTATGTCGCCAGCAACTCGGTAAGAGTCGCTGAACTGGTCTGCCCAAAGCCAAGGAAATTGATTTCCCCACTGGCAAAGGGAATAGAAGATCTCCCTTCCCGTGGCTTGCAATGCATGCGCCATGCGCCAGAATCGTTCTTGAGGCGCCAGTGTACTGGCTTGAAACCCGCCGCAATTGTCATACTTGAGATAATCTATCCCCCAAGCCGCAAATGTAGTTGCATCAAGCTCTTCATATCCATAACTACCTGGCTTGAAAGAGCAAGTCAGGATTCCGGCATCACTTGACTCAAAAGTTAGCATTGCTTCTTCATGCCACGACAACATACAGAACTGACCTGTATATGCCAACCTTCAATCCACGACTATGTGCATACTCCGTGATCTTGGGTATTCCGCTGGGGAAGCGGGTAGAATTTGCCTGCTGCAGGCCATTCTCGTCACGGAATGCAGCCCACCCATCATCTAGAAGTAGATATGTATAGCCAGCTGATACGAGACCACGATCAACCATTGAATCAGCTGTCGCCCGAATGATGGTTTCGTTTATGTCATTCTTGAAAGCATTCCATGAATTCCAGCCTGTGAAAGTTGTTGGTTTAGTTTCAGCATTATGAGCCACGGTAACGTCGGCAGTAGCGCAGATAATGCATACCTAGCTGTGGTTTTGTGGCCAAGCCAGCTGACAGCCCCAGGAATGGCAGTAGCAAGAGCAGAAAAAGTTCCATGATGCGCGTGATACTGAAGATTTCCAATCAATATAAAATAGAGTTGGCTAATAGGTAGACTCAACCTGAAGACCAATCACACTAAGGCGCTCGATCAACGGCTGCAAACCCATCGTGTTATGATCCCAGGTGTCCAGGTCTATAAAAGGACGCTAGAACCAACCTAATGTAGGCGTTCCCGTGTTGAGACACGCCGGGCCAAAGACGTCCTGTCTTTCGGGTCCGGAAGGGCCGCCGGTACCTGACCCGAGACCGAGATTATTTGGAGTCACACGACGTTACAATGCAACCTTGACATGGAGTCTACCGATCTTCACCCCCTTATGGGTCTGTTTCCCGGATATCAGCTCAGGAAGATCGCGTTGCTTGACATGATTGGAATACTCTCATGGCTTGTACAATATCATCACATCTGTCAACCCAAAGTCAGCAGCTCACACAAGGCTATTTGACTTACTGTCCAGCGGCACAACAAGTTGCGCTCCATTTCTTCCCCCGGTTCACTTCCACATACATCGAGATCCACCATGAATGTGAAGACTGGATTGTTGTGTCTGCTGGTGTCGCTGGGGGGCGCAAGTGTCGTCGATCGCCAGCTCTTAGGATACGCTTCCATCCCCAGCGACGCCTACTCGGTCCCCGTGCCAAAAGATACTACAACGTTGCTCAATGTCATTCAGACAAACCCGGAGCTTTCAAATCTCTCGGCTCTGCTGAGCGAAGTCCCAGGTATGGTGAACACTACGTATACCAAGGTAGCTATAACGCTACTGTGGGGTAGCCGATCGGTCTCCAAATGAACCTAATGCTAAGCTGCTTAACACGATCAGGATTCGCGCAGGCCTTCAACACTCCAACGAAGTGGAACTTCACATTCTTCGCCCCTTCCGATACGGCATTTGAAAATACCGGACAATACTTCAGCACTTTCGCAGCGACCCCCAAGGGCAGGTGGTGGCTAGGCAATTTGCTGCAGCATCATTACGTCCCAAATACCGCGTTGCAATTGTCAAGCTTCAATTCTACCCCTTTGCGGTTCCAGACCGGCTCATTTCTCTACGTCGGAGCCCACATTGAGAATGGCCAATTGAGACTGAACAATGCCTCCACCGTAATTGAAGCCGGCATTCAAGTCACCAACGTGAGTCCAAAGTATCAAAGAGTTGGGTCCAGGACTAACAAGTCCCTTGCAGGGTATCATTCACCTAGTCGATCACTTTTTGGACCCATCGGCCCAGGTCTTTGAGTCCGATATCCCCCGGGCTTCCCAAGCATTCATAGCGGGGAGCTGCTCGAACACTGCATTGCCATATTGCTGATAATGTCCAAAATTGCTTGAAATGAAGTTGCTTGTCGCGATGTAGCATAAAGAACAGGACAGTATAATCGAGTCACATGGGTGATTGGGGAGAAATCAAGATATCATGCCAAACCTAATCTACAACGTTTGTGTTACCTTGATGGCTACGCTTGACAACTACATTTGGATCCGCGTTTTCTTCAACCATGGCAAGCTTGATAGGGGCTGTCATGGTCTATGGCTTTGCCTACGTTGTGACGTTTCATTCGCCGGAGATGAATAATCTATATGAAGCTAGCCCCTTGATCCGCATATCATCAGGATAGCGACGACAAATACGAAGCCCACTGGTACAGTCAACAGAGTATAAGAAGTAGTCGGCGAGCCTGAGCTCCGAAAGATGGCCCGTACATTATCACAAGAACATTCGAACTTGAGTCAATTCGTCAGATGTGACGGCGAAATGGAGATCTTTGTTTCGATGCGCATGCCAATTGGAGGACTTCGACATCAGTGAGTTCCGGCCCCCACACTACACCCAGATGCCACGGCGGATTTCCCCATGGGGTTCGTAGCAGCCAATGAGAAGAAATGGAGATCTTTGTTTCGATGCGCATGCCAATTGGAGGACTTCGACATCAGTGAGTTCCGGCCCCCACACTACACCCAGATGCCACGGCGGATTTCCCCATGGGGTTCGTAGCAGCCAATGAGAAGAAATGGAGATCTTTGTTTCGATGCGCATGCCAATTGGAGGACTTCGACATCAGTGAGTTCCGGCCCCCACACTACACCCAGATGCCACGGCGGATTTCCCCATGGGGTTCGTAGCAGCCAATGAGAAGAAATGGAGATCTTTGTTTCGATGCGCATGCCAATTGGAGGACTTCGACATCAGTGAGTTCCGGCCCCCACACTACACCCAGATGTCACGGCGGATTTCCCCATGGGGTTCGTAGCAGCCAATGAGAAGAGTTCCTTTAGTATAGCCCTTCGACGGGGGAATCATTTTGCAATTTTGGAAGCCACTGTGCTGACACGAGTACTGGCATGCAATTTTTGCCACGGAGCAAGTATAAAAGTTGACTCGATTCTAGACTTTGATCTTTGGCAAATCCTGAGCGCGCTCATGAGATCCACGAAAAGTTCATCACCTCGGACAACCAAAACTTCAGCGTCAAATTATCCAGCATGAAAAGACCGGCGATGTTCGTTCTCTTGGCGCCCTGGGCTGCTGCTGCAGGGTATACACGCCGGACCATCGCACACCCAGGCTTGTTACACACAGATTCCGACTTCGAACGTATCAGAGGGTTCGTAGACGAGCAGAAAGACCCAATGTACACCGGCTGGCTCAAACTCGTGAACCACACAAACAGCGAGTATACCCCTAATGCCGTCGAAATAGTCTGCCGAGGTTCCGGAGGAGACTGTACCGAGAACTATGCCAATCTTTTCAGAGATGCAGCAGCAGCGTACGCGAACGCCATATATTGGAAGGTCACGGGATCCGTTGATTATGCCGATTCTGCTGGCGCTATTCTCGACGCTTGGTCCTCGACGACCACGGCCATCGACGGCACATCGGACAAGTATCTTGCCAGTGGTCTATACGGATATCAGCTCGCAAATGCCGGAGAGATCCTCCGTGCCTATGGCGGCTGGGCGGGGATGACCAATCTGACTTCGATGTTGAATACTGTTTTCTATCCCATGAATCACAACTTTCTGGTTAACCACAACGACGCCGAAATCGACCATTACTGGGCCAATTGGGACTTGTGCAATCTTGCAAGTATGTACGCCATTGGCGTCCTCTCCGACAATGCGACCATGACCAGCGAAGCCATCACATACTTCAAGAGTGGGCAGGGCAATGGCGCTATCGAAAAGGCGATCTGGACGACCTACACAGAAGATGGCTCTGGCAAGGTTCTTGGCCAGGGGCAAGAAGCCGGACGAGATCAAGGTCATGCCACACTCGATTTCGCTTTGCTAGGTGCCTTTGCCCAACAAGCATACAATCAAGGTGTGGATCTGTTTGGGTTCCTGGACAACCGGATTCTAGCTGGGTAAGAAATATGTGTCGACAACACTCTGCGTGATATATGCTTATAGAGTCATTACAGTTCCGAATATGCATCCAAATATAACGTCGGACAGGACGTGCCATACACCACATATAACAACTCAGACGTGAGCCAGACAGTCATTTCCAACTCGAGCCGCGGAACTGTACGTCCGATGAATGAACTTCTATACGCTCACTACAGCGTCGTGAAAGGATTGAACGCGTCGTGGACCGGTGCGTATCGCGACCTTGTCGTCGAGCAAAGCGGCGGCGCGGAAGGTGGCGGAGGTGACTATGGGCCGAATAGCGGGGGATACGATCAGCTTGGCTTTGGTACAATTCTTTATCGGCGTGGATGAAAAAGCCTTTTCTCCTGAGTTGGACTCGACGCAGTGTTGTAGGCGCGCGGCGCAATTGCATCTAGTGCTGCATGTAGATGGAGGTTTCGTGTTTTTGTTGATGTTTGTTCCAACTTCCCACCACGGTTAAGCACTGTGGGGGAAGGGTTGGCGCTGCGGGCGCTGCTGATGGATGTGGCGGGTTGCAGCAGCTGGCAGAGAACAGGTCCAAAGTATGGGGGCAGAGGAGTGGTGATATTGATGCTGCAGAGAGAATGGCTAGCTTGAGCTCCCTAGAGATATTTGTGCCCCGCAAAAGCACCCAATGTTAGGTACGAGGGCATTTTTCATTAGTATTGACAGTGGGGCGAGCTCTATACCATGTGCGAATATAATAACACTGTGTAGTGGTTTTACATCCCAGACCACTGGAAGAGGGCATTCAAGCCACTAAAGCTTCAGATCAGCATACATAACAAGGGTAAAGTATACACTGTAAAGAGGTCGTCGCCCCACTGTCAATACTAATAAAAAATGCCCTTGTAGGTACGAGGTAGGTTAGTACGCTGTGCTGATCGCCCGAGAAGGAATTTCTTTTTGCCAATATTTCAATTCAACAAGATTATTTCTCGACGTTTGTCATTGATGAATCCTGATGATGATCGACTCTTACGCCAAGCAACGCCTAGCAATTGCTGCAAGCTCAGCCAACCTACCAAAACGTGTTGACTTAGTAACCAGACCGCTCAGTAGGAGTTGCTACCCAAATATATACCACAATCGGCGGGGGCGGCACAGCCATAAGCACCACGAATGTACAGAGCAAATTCGCGATCCTGGCGACTTGGCGTATGCATTTGCGCAAATCTTGTCTGGTTGCGAGAAATCATTCATCTTGGCGGACAAGGTATTTGGGAATTCTGCCTCTGACGTCAGATGAGAACTCCAGGCAAACCAACGCTCGATTTGAGTATATACATTGGGGAGTATCCATGGAGTTTTGCGCTGCTGCAAATGAAAGTCTTTCTAGGAAATCGCACACTCTTCTCCATTACATGTCACCCCAATGCTCCATTTGTTTAAAGATCATTCTCAAAGCTCAACACTTGTCAATTACTTATACACCTTTCCACCATGAACAGCTTCAGCAACTCAACAAATCTTTATAATCACTCGGAACCTATCCTCCAGTACCCAGCGTCAGGAATGTGTACGCTCTTAACTGGAAATGACCGGGAAAATATCACCAACACCATTTATCAGCCATGCTGCACAAACGCGACCGCAGTAGGATACGAACGATCTACGTGCAGTTGCGACAGCGACGAAGGTTGCGAAACTTGCCTCGTACAGCATGCGGAGGACTTCAAATTGATATCTGCAGTCTGCAACACGGAGAAGTCAAGTGGCGGTAGCCCCCGGTCTGTCACAGGAACAGGTATGCTGTTGTTGGCCATTTCTCCATTGGTTTTGCAAATGTTGCTTTAGATGGCTTGAATAAGGAGGATCAACACACGGGTTTTGATGTGTCTGCAATCAAGGTTGAACGCAATATACTACGACTAACGGCCAAGATTGGGGACAATAATAGCCAGGAAGGAGCTAGAAATACAACTGCATCATCTGGGGTGCATAAATATCTCGTCGAGTTCCAATACTCGTATCGTCCCTTCCTGCGAGTGCTGTATTGATGATCATGTGCCCGTCCTCTCATGATCTTGGTATCCAGGACCAATTCACGTAGGCGCCCAATCTTCATGGCGCAGGTCAATCCTACTCCTGAAAGATGCACCAGCGCAACCATGGCGGACACCTTGCCAGCACGTTCTTCCCCTGCCGCCAAGAAGCGCAATTTGCAAGTAGTCCTCCTCTCCTGCAGATCCCATCCTTCTGAGTAGCTGATGTCAGCTGTAATCCAGCCTTGTTTGTCTTGATCTCTGATACTCGGCGGTCCACATGAGATTCAAACTGTATAGCAAAGACAAAAACTTGAGTGCCTTGATATTAAGCCTCAAGAGCATTGCTTATAACTGTATTGTTTGTGTTTGATTTCTTTCGAATCTTTATGAAACGAACTTATAGGCCTTGTAGTTATTCACTCTCATTAGGTAGCTTTAATAATAAAGGCTAGGCTGTGGTAGACAATTCTTTCTTTACAACAAGACCGAGCAAATTGAAATCGTCCTGTGTCGATCACAGCATCTTGATTCAATCGTTTACGCGCTTACGACAGCACTATCTAGATACTTAATAATAGAATGAACATCCTTCAGCTCACACATCATCTCAAGCTCCCTGCAGCTGAAGAATCCTTGTGGACTTGATGCATTTCATCTTGGCATTCCATCCTGCCACGAGGTTCCAGTACTTCCAGAGTTTCAAACGATGCCCCTTGAAGGGCAAATATCTTATCACGAGCTATGATGCACGGCTCTTTCCCTGGACGTGGACTCCTTTGAGATGCGGCGAGACTTAAAAGCTTGTTCATGCAATGTATGTTTAGCTCACAAGGACCACTTACTGACACTCAACTCAGCTGTGCAGTCTTTACCTGATGTTCCAATTGAATACGCGAAGCACAAACATCTACCCATGCCGAGAATAGGCACCTTAAAGAGTTGCAATAATGACCAATGGACACGTGAATGTTCCTGTTTAGATCATTCTTGATGCAACACTGGAATAATGCGGAATTGACGCAGTAGTTCTCTTCATGTTCGAGCACTCTGCGATGATCTAGCCTGTCATCACGGGGCTTTCCGGCATTTCTGTAATGCCAAATCTTTCAGCCAGTACTGCGCCGCCACAAGTCCAGTCGCCACGTAGCGGCGAACATGCTTGGAATCCTCTACGAGCAGATGACAACCTAGCAAGTGCTTCAAGTAGTTCCGTTTATAAAGATCACATAAGACGAAAATAGAATAACTTACAAAGAAGTAGAAGATCAACAGTCAAAGGAATCCATGTCCTGTACACTTACTGACGTCAGAAATTCAAGAATCTTTAAGGATCGATATCGATATCAGCCAGTATTTTACATATGCATGAATCAGGGTAATGACCCATAGATTCAACTATAAAGGCCTTGGATATTCCATAGTTGTGTTATGAAACGATTCTCCACTATCGTAAACCATTCAGCATTAATCAAGCAACCAAGTCTCTCCTACTGCGGATTCAGTTCTGCGAAAGGAGTAGAGTTTCCTCTTTGTTCTCTGCTCATCAATTTCTGTCGACTTTAATTACAAAATCCCGATCTTAAAGACACGTTGCCATCAAGTCAATATGCTGCCCTACCTCATCATCGTTGGAACGTTGGCTTTGCAGGCAACTGCCTCTCGTCTGCCATTATGGCAGCGAGACGGAGGTGTCTCCGGCTTCCAGGGCCCAGGAAAGTTCGTGAGAGACTTGAAGGTACCGAGCCAATCACCTTCATTGAGACCGAGAACCAGCTCTTTGCACTCCAGGGCCGTGGACCAAGACAAGGCGGAGCAGCTTCTGGGCTCGGATAGCATCGTGGACTGTCCTCCGAACGGCATGACGAGCTGGGACAATGCCGTTGATGCAGCAACCTTGTTTATAAACAGTCTTGGAGGAACTCCCGTGACCATCCAGCCAGGAAACTGCCTGCATCAAGAGGTTGGGCAGACTTTGGCCCAAATTTGCAACAAAGGCACCAAGGCCGCCGAAGTGACACCCGAACAAGCTCAGATTGGATTCGATGTCATCGAAGAGACATGCACAAATCAAAAGTCGTCCGGCACAATCCGAGCCTCCACTGGAATNGGCACCAAGGCCGCCGAAGTGACACCCGAACAAGCTCAGATTGGATTCGATGTCATCGAAGAGACATGCACAAATCGAAAGTCGTCCGGCACAATCCGAACCTCCACTGGAATTCAATATGCGATATATGCCAAAGTGCCTATCCGCGCCCGTGGCCTGGACAAGCGTGAATCCAAGAGGCCAGTCAAGCGGTGCATTGATTCAGGAACACAGGAGGTCACAGGGTGTGAGGACACCGTCTGTAGCCCGGCAATTGAGATGAACGAGAGTGGCGATTGTCCGAATGTTGGCAACGATGACACTGATGGCTGTTCCTACTATTGTGAAGTCAAAGCTGCCAAGTATTACGGAGTGGCAGAGGTTTACGATGACACGAGGTACTGCGCTGTAAGTCACCGTCAACTTTTCCTCCTCCTTACACATTTCTGTTCACTGACATTGCGGATACAGGGCAACGACTGTTACCTTGAGGAAGGTGAGTCTTTCACGGTTGAAAAGTCGGTGTCTGTCAGTTTCGGACTGGAGGGAGAGGGGCCGTTGGAGTCTGTTCTCAGTGCCGGTATCAGCTTCGGAATCGCGGTTTCGGAAACAACTTCTGTCACGCAAGGCTTCACCTTTGGCGAAGGTGCTTGTGGTTGGTGGTAAGTCATCATCGTGGGCATCTCAACACATAGCAGCCATTGACTTTTGGGACAGGTACAAGGTACCGGTGATGCTCCATAGCTGCGGCACATTGTCAGAGTACGAGCCCAACTTTACCGGCACCGAGGGCGGGCCTCTTTTTTGCCTGAAGGACGCACCTTTCTCCAAGACAACACCAAATGCCTGCAGTGATATCCAAGCCACATCGATCAATAGTGACGATGCAGATGTGCTGGTGATTCCCAAGTGGGTCAACTGTGGCGACCGTAGCGACCTTCCTGACGACCAGAACTCGGAGGCCTGGAAGGATAGCTATGCTGGGCAGAATGACGAGGTCCACAGCTGCTAGAAGTACTTTTGATGGAAAATCTGCATTGACCTCGCGTTGGGGCTTTGACGGAGTTTTTGGTGTATTATTCTTAGTACTTACACTTCTGTGCATCCCACTTTCGCTCAGTTAGTCAGATTTGGCATTCCTGAGATTTTATCGCGGAACCGAGCTGATAATTGCATTGATTAGTCTTTTCTTGGTCTAACTCCATGCTTGTGAATGGCCCGGCATCGTTTCCAGTCTAATGACTATTCCGTCCTGGTCGTCGCTCGCATGTTTTAGTGGATCAGACAACATTGTTAGCTCTAGAAAATAAGCGACTTACATTCAGCCGTGTAGTTTCATAAGTAACAATGTCACGTCCAGCTGGACGGTATACGCTGTAGCTCGGCACTGCGGCTGTATGTGCGGGACAAGACTTCCACACTGTAGATCCAGGACCTCGTATTGGGTTTGGATAAGCTGTCCATGCCTGGGCGAGGCCTGTGTGCCCCTGGAACCCTAGCAAGTTCTTGTTGTGGTCGTATTCGTGGGTAGGCATCGAAATACGCGACAACCTTTTCGGTCGAATCATCCGTAGTCTCCGATTTAGAAACATTGTTGTCACAAGGGTCCTGCAGGACGCAGATAGACCTGCAGGACAAACCCTGTCGCCAATCCTCGATGGACGTGACTAGCAGTCTAGGTTAGCAAATGCTAATCAGCATGGCCCTAACCTTAGCTTGTGATATGATTCTAAACGCGCTCTCTAGCTTCACGGCTCGGGCTGTCCCTCGCGCGCCTGCTCTTAGCTTCACTAAACCCATACAGCTCCGGTGTGACCATTCCCAGAGCGGCGCATCTAATCAACCACGGGCGCCTGAAAGCTGCCGACAGGGCTGTTAGCGGCAGTGCACGACCGAAAGCTTATACGGGACCCAGAGATAAGGGCAGCAGTGGGTCTACAAACCAGCCTCAAATGGCAGCTGGGCCGATCCAGGCGTTTGCGTTTGGCTGGCTGATGATCCTGCACTTGATTTCTCAGTCCCCGGAAGTGGCGCTGGAAAAGCTTCACAGGGCTCGATGAGCACGACTGACAAGCAAAACTGCCTCTTTCTTCCATGTTCGTCTCCGCAGAGCGCGGTTAGAACACCTGTGTTTGTTCAAAGTTCATCTGCACTGAAGGGTAAGCTATTGCTTTTTTGTAGCATGTCGCCCCTGCGCAAACCACGCCTTCGGAAAATCTATAGTCGAGAGTGACTAAATGTGCACAGTTGCTAGTCGAGAACCGCAAAGTGTGTATATGGCTTAGTGACAAGCCTCGAGCCAGCTGAGATTTGCAACACAGACTGAACACACACTATTTAAAGAGAGGCATCCGTTCATCATTGATGACAGTGAGGCACTTCCAAAGAGCACTCGTCCATAACAGCCATTTTGTCTAGCTAGACATTTCTTCTCTCCAGGAATTACCAACTCGGTCGTTCACTCGTGTGGTAGTCCATTGATCGTATTGCCCTGGCTATAGTCGACCTTTTCAGCTGATTCGCGCACAATGCGCTGCAAGATAGCCTTGGCAGCACTTGGTGCTTGCCTTTTCGATTGCATATTTGCTCAGCAGTATGCAGGTGATGCAATCAATACCACGCTGCCTTCAGTACCAGGCTCGGAGATCACATACTTCCGCATCAATGACCCATCAGGCAACAACAAGAATCTCACATTGGTCAACTACTACTCCCATGGAAAATCAAATCAGCGACTGGTTGAAAGCAAAGTTCAGCGAGCGGTTGTCATTATCCATGGCTTGAACAGGGACCCAGGCACTTACATGTCCAACATGCTGTCGGCGCTGTCTCAGGTCACGTCGGATTCCAACGTCAATACGGATTCGGTGGCCGTCATGGCGCCTTGGTTTCCAAATGGCGACGACAAAGGAGTCTACCCATGGACTGATGGTTTGAAATCTGGCCGCGGCTCGACATCCAATTGCCTGGTGTGGCAATCATCTCAGTGGTCGGCTGGAGGCAATAATCAGTACCCGTATACATCCAAGAACACCAGCTCGTACGCCGTCCTGGACCAGGTCATTCAATACTTTGACGACACCACCTTGTTTCCCAACATGAAGCAGATTGTCATTGNCCAATTGCCTGGTGTGGCAATCATCTCAGTGGTCGGCTGGAGGCAATAATCAGTACCCGTATACTTCCAAGAACACCAGCTCGTACGCCGTCCTGGACCAGGTCATTCAATACTTTGACGACACCACCTTGTTTCCCAACATGAAGCAGATCGTCATTGCAGGCCACTCCCTCGGTGCACAGACTGTGCAGCGCTATGCCGCCATTGGTACGCCGCTGAGCACTCATTCTCCTGTATCATACTGGGTAGCCAACCCGAACAGCTACGTATGGATGAGCACCGACCGGCCGTTCGCAACAGACTCTTGCTCCATATATGACAACTATCGGGAAGGCTTCACCAACTTCACCTCTTATCCAATGACTTACGCTACAAGTCTGGTGGCACAAGGACGTTCCGCCATTCTGGCCAACTTCAACAGTAAAGCTGTGAACTTCGCGCGCGGAACCAAAGATCTTGGGGATGACTCTGCAGGTTGTGCCCCTGCCACGACTGGCTCCAACCGCAACGAGCGTTTTTTCAACTTCATCAAAGCCTTCCCTCTGTCCTGTCCCAGTCCAGCAGGGCCAAATTGTGACACCGTCGATTTTGTAAACGCGGGTCATGACGCAGGCGCCATGATGGCCTCGGCAGCGGGTCAGGCTCGTCTATTCATCGACAACTTCTACGGCAATGGCAACAGGTCTTATGACTTCGGGTACCCCCGCCAACAGATTGGTGACGACCCCTACCCTAACCCAGCTCTCAACGGAACTTCTTCATCTAGCGCAAACACTACGTATGCTGGCAACATGACTTACTGGGGCTGTTGGTCTGATCAGACCCCGCTCACCTTGACCAACATGACTTATCAGAGTGACGCAAATACGATCGAGCTTTGCACCGATACTTGCGCGGCGGGCGGCAACACCATCGCAGGAGTCGAGTACGGAACTCAGTGCTTCTGCGGCAAGTCGCTTGGATATCTGGGTCAACAGGTCATCGAGACTTCATGCTCCCTCGCCTGTGCTGGCAATTCCAGC
>JACVEI010000535.1:0-18358 GCA_018115615.1 Pestalotiopsis sp. DP-2020a | reverse complement strand
CATAACTTCGAATCCAACGCTTCCCTGCCCTAATACATGGTTTATGCCTAGTATTATGACATATAATATTCTTATTAAAGCTAAATTAAATAACCTGCCTCCCCGATTATTTGCGTTATAATACCTAAATATCGCCCGCGTATTATTAAAGGCTTATACGATATATAGCCGAAAAAATTATTAACTTTTTATTATTATTATCGAAAATATCGACCGTTATTTTTAAAATATTAGCCCGTTAAAGTCCCGTAACCTATTACCAAAAAAAACTAAAAAATTACGCCGACGTTTTTTCGCCGAAAAAGGCAAAAAAACTTCCGCCGCACCGAGATTATAATTATAATATCCGCTTATAAAAGGGCAAAACGCCTTTATTCGGGCTGTTATACCCGATATCTTATAACGAATTAATCGCACTAAAAAAATAGCAAAAAAAAAATCTACGCAAAAGATTCGTCCGTTTTAGTTTTTTATTTATTATTTTTTTTGTTTTATTCGTAAAAAAGGCCGATAAAAGCCTCCGCTTTTATATCGATTACTAAGGACTAAATAATATTTTTATTAAAAACCGGTACCCGCTATTTTTAACTAAAAAATTACTAAATAACCTAAAAAAAATAAAATATTTTACAAAAATCGATATCGTATTTGTTTTTAATAATATCCGTATAAAAAAAGGATAAAAATATTTAACCGCCTTCCGAACCCGTTTTGGCTTATACGAATCCTTAATAATACCGTTTAAACTAATTAAAGCCCCCGCAACCTTTTAAAAGTTTATAAACGATATTTTACGAGAGTATTTAGACGTTTTTTATATTACCTACCTAAACGATATTTTAATTTATAGCCGTACCCGAAAAAAGTATTTAAGCCACGTTTATAAAATACTAAAATCCCTAAAATAAGCCGGCTTATATATTAAGATTTAAAAGTGCGAATTTTTTAAAAATAAAACCACTTTTTNCGATATTTTAATTTATAGCCGTACCCGAAAAAAGTATTTAAGCCACGTTTATAAAATACTAAAATCCCTAAAATAAGCCGGCTTATATATTAAGATTTAAAAGTGCGAATTTTTTAAAAATAAAACCACTTTTTTAGGCGTAATCGTCGGGAAAAACGGAATTCGTATAAACCCGAAAAAAATCGAAATAATCCAAAATTGGCAAATTCCGTTTTGCTTAATTAATATATAAGCGTTTATTAAATTTGGTAATTTTTACCGACGTTTCGTAAAAAATTTCTCGAAAATTATCGCCCTAATAATAACTTTAACTAAAAAAAGGATACGATTCGATTAAAGCACCGCCTGCTAAACCGTTTTTAACCGTTTAAAATATATTTTTACGATTATATTTATATTAGCCCCGTTCGATTAAAAAAAAATTATCCTAAAAACCGACGCGTCCGACTACGTTTTTGCCGGAATATTATCGTAATACGGCGACGATAAAATTTTAAGGCCGGTAGCCTTTTTTAAAAAAAAATATTTAGTTACGGAATATAATTACAAAATTTACGATAAAAAGTTATTAGCGATTATCCGCTATTTTAAAAAATAAAAACCTAAGCTAAAAAAACGAGCTCCCCGATTAAAATTATTATTAACTACCGAAATTTAAAATATTTTACGATAACGAAGTTATTAAACCGCCGCCAAGCTAAATAGTCCGAATTTTTGTCCCGTTTTAATTTTAAAATTATTTACCGTCCCGGAAAATAAAAAGCCAAACCTAATATATTAACTAAGAAATTAAAAGACTTGTTTAAAAAAGGGGATAAACGCTTATTATACTAAAATTAGGTTATATTAAAAAAGGCTAATTTTAACGACTTCCTGCCTATAGGCAAAAAACCAAAAAAAATTTAACTTATTAAACTATTATTAACACCGCTATAAATACCCGATATCCCCGAACCGACTTTTGCCTTTACCCCTAAACCGGTATTAAAACCAGCCTGTTTTGCCAAAAAAATACGATTCGTAAACTTAATTATAAAGCTGTATCTAATTACCCGAAGCCAGCTTCGAGGACCTAAAGCGCTAGATTACTAGCCGTAACTAAACCGAAAGCCGTTACGACCCGTATTACCCGCTAAAAAAACTATATTTTTATTGATACCCTAAATTTAATACTTATTCGACTAAGGCTATAATAAAAACAAAAAGCTTAAATCGATTATTTTAGCTTTAAAAAAAAGCCCCGGTATCGCAAAATATTATTAGCCGAGTATAAATTATCTAAAAAATATTTATATTACCGCGAACGTTTATACGTCCCCGTTAAGGAAAAATTATATATTAAATTTTTGCGTTTATATTATATTAATCCCGTTGCCGGTTATATAAATCGAGTTTATATATACAAAGTATTATCCCGAAAATATTATTAGCCCGGTATATTATCGTACGTCGAACGATAAATT
This sequence comes from Pestalotiopsis sp. DP-2020a, assembly GCA_018115615.1. Classification (NCBI taxonomy): domain Eukaryota; kingdom Fungi; phylum Ascomycota; class Sordariomycetes; order Amphisphaeriales; family Sporocadaceae; genus Pestalotiopsis; species Pestalotiopsis sp. DP-2020a. The sequence continues at coordinate 15,928 of JACVEI010000535.1, read as the reverse complement.
CGTAATTGCTATATTTGCAAAAAAATTACGATATCGAAAAAAGCCCGATAAAAAGTCTTAAAACCTTTTTTAATCCTTTAAAAAGCCTAACAAAATATTTCGATAAATTTTATTACGTATTTGCCCGATAATTACGGCTATAACGCGATTTTAATAATCGTCGACCGCCTAACTAAAATAAAATATTTTATTTATTATAAAAAAACTTATAATTTTAAAAAAGTTGCCCGTTTATATATTAAATATATTTAAAAATTATACGGCCTACTGAAAACCGTAATATCCGACCGAAGACCTTAATTTATATTTAATTTTTAGAAATACCTAACTAAACGCTTAGGAATTATTATATTATTATCGACCGCGTATTATCCTAAAATTAACGGATAAACCGAAATTATTAATTTTCTTTTAAAATAATACCTAAAAAGCTACGTATTTTACTTATAAAATAACTAAATACGTTGGCTATTATTAGCTAAATTCGCGATTAATAATATTTTAAACGAAAATTTAAAAATTATACCGTTTTTCGCGAATTACGGATATTATCCTTATTTCGGATTCGAACCTACCCTGTTTAAATCCCGTCCCGCCGCTAAAAATACTAAAAAAATCGCTTTAAAAATAACTATTATATATAAGTACCTAAAATCCGAGATTTATATCGTATAAGCCCGTTACGAAAAATACGCTAACCGGAAACGCCGACCCGCCCGAAAATTTTACGTCGATTAAAAAATTTAGTTAAACGCCCGGAATATTAAAATTATCCGTTTTTAAAAAAAGCTTAATTAAAAAAACCTCGGACCCTAAAAAATTACCAAAATTATAAGCTTATACGCTTACCGCCTAAAATTACCCGCGTCGATAAAAATATACCCTGTTTTTTATATAAATTTATTACGTTTCGATTTTACCGATCCTTTGCCCGGATAACGATAAAACCCGCCGCCTCCCGTTAAAATAAATAACGTAAAAAAATAAAACGTCGAAAAAATACTAAATTCCCGTTAAAACCGCCGAGGCCGTAAAAAAAACCTAAGCTAAAATATATTATAAAATAAAAAAAATACGACGAACTTATAAAATCGCTTACCGACTAGCTCGAAAATACCTAAAAAGTTATAAATAACTTTTACCGCCGGTACCCGAATAAACCTAGTCTTGCTAACCCTTTATTATAAAGCTAAACTAAACTTTATTAACCTTGCTAACGATTTATTTATAAAATTTTATTTATATTAATTATAAAACCTAAACTTAAATTATACTCGGAGCTACGTATACAATAATATAAAGCTACAAAAAAAACGAAAATACGTTGCAAAAGCTCCGCTTTAAAAAAAAGTATTATTACGGCGCTAAACCTTATTTATAAGCAGGAAATAAATAAACCCCGGGCGCTAATTATAAGCGGCCCGGGTGGACCGATATAAACCCGTAAATTAACGATATTTTTATTATTATTGCCCGAACTAAAAATATAGCTTTTCGAGCTACGTTTTGTTAATAAAGTTACCCGTAACCTTACCAGAACCGTAAAAAATAAACTGTTATACAACCGCTTATACTGCCCGCACCCGCCGACCGTGACATAATCGCGTTTTTAAGTGCTGGTTCGAATAAAAAAATATAAAACGTTAGGTGTTTTTTTTTATAATTTTAGGTAGCTGTAAACGGTAATTAATTTTTGAAATTTGTTTGTTAATTTTAAATAATCCGAGTTTTTTAAAGTCTAATTTGTCGTTTAATCGCTTTGTTTTAATATTTTTACGTAATAAATAAACTTTGTTTTTTTTTCGCAAAAGTTAGTTTTTTAACTTTATTTTTGTTTGCGTATTTTTTTCGTGTGTGTTTAAAAGGTAATAAGGTTTTTTAAAGGTTTTTTAAAGTTTTTTTAAGTTATCGATATGCTAAATAGCGTGTTCCGCTAGTTTTTTTCCTGCGATAAATTTTTTAGCTATATTTAGTTTGTACCCGTAATTAGCGTAAAACGGTAATATTTTTGTGGGTTTTTATATAATATTGTTATAAACGAATTATATTATAAATAATAATATAATTTAATTGTTTTGTTTATAATTAACGTAATAGCATAAGTACTTTTCGAGTATTTAGTTAGCTTGTTTTATTTGTCCGTTTATTTATAAATAATAAATTATCGAAAGCTTATAATTTATTTTTAATTATATTATAAGTGACTTCTAAGGTTTTAATATAAATAGCTTATTTTTATTTAAAATAATTTTATTTAATAGGCCGTGTTAATATGCTATAATTCGTAGGAATATATAGGCTAATTTTTCCGTATTATTTGCTTTTTTATAAAACAAAAAGTAGGCGTATTTAGTAAATCGCTTTATTTATACCAAAATATTATTATAAAAGGTTTTAATTTAAAGTTTTTTCGATAATAATAGCTTTATAATAAAGTTTAAGGCGATAAACTTTTATATTTTATTTAAAAGTAGTATTAGCTATAGTTTTCCGTATAGCTTGTATCGTGCTGATTTTGCCTTGTTATATAAATCGTATTATTTAATAATTTCGCTAATATAATAGCGTAGCTTTAGGCAGTCGAAATATTATTATATCCGTTTAATAGTCTTGAATACTCCTTGGTGTTTACTAGTCGGTACGGAGTATATTTCTCGGATAAGCTCGTTTTTAATTTGTTTTAGGATTGCGATTTTTTTTTTAATATATCGGCAATATACCGTTTTTTTTAATAATTTTGCTTAACTAATTATTTTCGTTAATTATTATATTAATAGCGTAAAAATTTATAATAAATATTAGGTTTCCTTCCTAATTATTAGCAAAAATAATATATATCTTTTTAGGTGCTTTTTGATAATAATTTGGTTTTCGGCTAAAAGCATCGGTTTTGCCGTTTTTTGATCCTTTACGGTAAATAATTTTAAAGTTATAATCTGCCAAAAATTCTGATTATCGTATTTGTCGTTTATTAAATTTTTTGTTTATTGTAAACGATGCTAGATTTTTGTGATTAGTATAAATTTTAATTTAATAATTAGTTTTGTTTAGGTAGTATTTTTGTTTTCGAAATATTTCGATAATTACGAGAAGTTTTTTGTTATAAATCTAGTAATTAAGTTGTTTTTAATAAGCTTTTTAGAATAAAATGCTATTAAGTATAGTTTTTATCGTTGTTTTGTTAGCTAATTTATCCGTTTATAACGAAGTTTAAAGCGTTAGCTTTAATTTTATATTCCTTATTTAAGTCGGTTATTTTTATAACTAGCTTGTTTATAATCTTTTTTTAACCTCGTTAAAAGCGTTTTGCTTTTTGCTAGTTTAATCGAATAATATATCTTTTTTCGTTAGGTGCGTTAGGGGTATTGCGATATTTCCGAGTCTTCCGATAAATATTCGGTAAAAGTTTACGAGTCTTAAAAAGGCTTTAATTTTTATAACTATTTTCGGGGTAGGCTAATCCTTAATTATTAAAATTTTCAAATCTTTTATCTTAATTTCTCCGGGGGATACGACGTATCTTATAAAAGTGACTTTTTTTAGTAAAATTCGCTTTTTAGGGTTTATAAAAAAATTTGCTTTTTATAATTTTCGTAATATAACGCCAATATATTATTTATATTTATCGAGGTTTTTAAAATAAAAAAATATATTATCGAGGTATATTATATTACGAACATACAAACACGTACCCTTGCAGGAAAATAACGAAAAAAGGAAAGTCAGGAAAGCGTAGGAACCAAACTAACGGGAAGGCCAAAAGCCCCGCGATTGTGTTAGTATTTTACGACAGCTGTTAATAGCTGTTAACGGGATCATAGTTTTGGCAGCAAAAGCCACCACTAATAAATTATAATCGGATTATAATAAGCTAAATATAAGCCTTATACTTAAGATTATAAGCTATTTAAATTATAAAATATAATTTACCTTATTAATAAATGAATAAATAAATATATTAAAAACGGATTTCTTATATTATATAAATAATTATTACCTTAGTAATTAATTTAAATATTTATTTTACCTATAAATAAAGCATTTAATACGCTTTAACGACTATATTTGTAAATTATTTTTATAGTTATTTTTTATTTAGTATATTTCTTACGTTTTACGTATTTAATAATATAAACCTTAACATTTTTTTATATTTCGGTTTATTTTTAATATAATCGTTATATTTTGATTATTTTTGTTTAGGTACGTTTACCGTTAAAAAAATACTAAATAATATTCGGCAGGATATTTACCGTTAGCAAAAATAGCAGCGATAAAAGGAAAACCCTTTAAAACGATATTTTAATTTAGGCAATAAGCATCGATTCCGACGGCGACGACTTCGAAGTTATTAAAAATTAATACGACGCGATCCTTAAAAAGATTCGACGACTCGAAAAAGCCATAAATAATAAGTCTAAGCTTATTTAGGAATTTTAGGAGTTTAACACTGTTATAAAAAAAGTAGCTAATATTATTATTATTTTAGTTACTAAATATAACGGATTAAAATTTAATACCCCCGTTATATACGATAATACCCTAAAAAGATTTAAAGGATATTTTGCGCAAGTCCGCGTATATTACTTTTTTATATATTTAGCTTTTAAAATAACTTTTAGCGAATTGTATACGCCGCCTTTTTTTTAAAAGGACGTGCCTTTATATAATTTAAACTTTACCTTTTTAAAATTAGTAAAAATAGATGGCTTTTAAGCCAATAAAAAAATACGATAAATCTTTAAATTTTACGCAAAATACGAATCCGCGCTTAAGTTATTTTTCTAAAATCCTAACGAAAAACGATAAACCGAACAGGAATTTAAAACCTTTAAACAAAAGTTATCTGCTTTAATATATATTATAAAGTTTAAAAAAATTGTCGCTAAACTCGATTATACTAACGACATACGTATTATGTTATATTACCAAAGGCTTAAGGAGGAAGTCAAAAACAAAATTAACAGGATTTTCGATTTATTTACCGACTTTAGCAGGTATATTAAATTAGTCGTGCGAATCGATAACTAATTATACGTATAACGAGCCGAAAAAAAATATACGCTAAAATATTAATTTTAAGCTTTAGCAAACACCGGAAGACCCCGGTAATACTAAAATAACGGACAAAATAAAAATTAAAGGAATTAGACCTTTTACGGATAATATAATAAACTAATAAATTTGGACGCTATTTAACGACGAATATAAAAAGATAAATTATTTATTAAGTATTATAATTACGATCGAATAAAATATTACGCTAACGAATATCGCTAACCTAAAAAAGCATTTAAATTTATACTAAAAAGCAAAAAGCAGTTTAACGCTATTTAACGGGAAGAAATATTATATATATCGCTTTTTGGATTATATATTTTAACGATAGTTATTAAACGTATAAATTTTGCAAAAACGATAATAATTAGTATTTTAAGGCGTGACGTACCTTAGTAGCCACTAGACTAAAACGGGTAATACGCTTCGGAACGGAAGGATAACTCGTAAATAGCGACGATAATATTTTATCCGACGCTTTAAAAAACGAAATATATTATTAAACTAAATAGGCTAAATACTAAACCTAATAAAAAAGATTAATTAACGATATTAATAATAAATTAAAAACTACTTTAATAACGAAGAAAACCGAAGCTAAACTACGGTTTAAATAATATAAATCCTTAAAAAATAACTTAAAGCTATAAATCGGGAAAATATTTTTATCGCCTCCGAAAAATAAAATAACGCTTTCGATAACAGAACCACGGTTATCGCCGCAGAATTTTATAAAACTGCTATAAACTTTAGCTAGATTTTCCGAGGAGCCACGAAGGTTAAAGCAGAACGCCGAACACTAAAAGCCATTTTCGGAGATACGTTATAATTTGGCAGCTAAGCAAAACTATATAACCAAATATTTTAAATAAACTATATCGATTTTATATATTTAAAATATCTCGATAAAAAGCTTAGGATAAAGCTTTTTTTATTTCGTATAAAATATTTCCTTATTAACCGGATTTACCGCGCGGAAAAACTAAAAGAAATAGTAATAAAGCACCGTAACCTTCGAAGTTACGTCGTTTTTTTTATATAACTTTAAAACCAAATTTAATACGTAAAAACAAGCAAAAATAATCGGAATATATATAAGATTTATACTAAAAATACGCCCTCGAAAAGGCCAAAATATAGCGATTTATTAAAAAATATAAGGCCGCCGGACGAATTATTATTAAAAAAACCGGAAAACTAACGCAAAACACCAGCGATCTAATTAAAAACATTTAAAATCGCACGGCACCACCAGAATACGAAGACAACGTCGTACGAAAACCAACGATCAAGGTCACTATAAACGAACAAAGGAATATAAAAATCAATATAAAAGAATCTAGTTTTACTTTAATATACGATAATACCGAAAAAATCCTTAAAACCTAAAAAAAAACAATAAAAGCGACGTAAACTACCGCCAACGACGATATAAAACTCGAGACTAACGAGACTACCGAATATTTATTAGCGCTAAAAAAACGCGCTAACCGACAAATTAATAAAAACTCGGGAAACGAGTTAGACCATTTTTAAAAAAACAAAAGCGGTTTTAAACAAAGTTTATTTACGTTACCGGGAGCGATAATATAATAACTAATTATTTTATAATATAAATGCAAATTAACGGATACGATATATAAGCTTTAATAAATATAAAAGCTTAAAATTTTTTTATTTTACTAAAAATCGTTAATAAGCTCCAAATATTATAAAAGCAGAAAAAAACGCTTTACATATTTAACACCGTCGATAAAAAACCTATTTTATACGAAAATAAAATAATAAATATAAAAATTACGTATATTTAGATTTATATTTAGGACCACCTTAAATACTTTACGTGCGATATCACGGATATTACGGATTACGATTTAGTCCTAAAAATACCCTAGTTACGGGTAAATAATCCCAAAATAAGCTAAAATATAGGCTAATTTTAATAAAATATACTAAAAAGCGAATTAACCTTTAACGGGTATTAAAAAAACCAGCCTTTACGTAACTATAAAATATTTGGATTATATGTTATAGCCAAATATATTAAGCCGAATATTATAAAAAAAATTCCCGAAAAATACAAAAGATTTAGCGACTTATTTAATAAAATACTAAAAACAAAATTACTAAAATATACACGATTCGACTATAAAATACCTTTTTAGGAAGGAAAAAAACCATATTTTATGCCGATATACTTAATAAAACCTTAGCACGAAAAAGCACTAAAAACTTATATTACAAAAAAAAAAAAAATTATATCGCCAGCAGGCTACCCTATACTTTTTATATTAAAAAAAATAAAAACGGAATACCGAAATAAAAACCTTATATAAACTACCGCAAACTTAATAATATTACGATTAAAAACTAATACTTTTTATTTTTAATTAAAAACTTACGAAACAAATTATATAAAGCTTAATGGTTTATGTTACGAACATGCACCCTTGCCAGAAGACAATAAATGTTGGCGCTTAAAAGTATAAAATAAGGGATTATACCGGAACGGAAGGAATAGGACCATTGTATAAGGAAGTCACGTGACGGAAGACCACGTGACTAAGACCGGAAGCGTTTAGGAGTGTTTAGCGGAATTTATTAATTACCACTAAACATTAACGAGCGCTACTAATCACTAACCAACGTAAATAATCCAAGCAAATATTAGTAAAAAAATAAATAAATATATAACAGATAGATTTTTTATATTATATAAACAATTATTATTTTAGTAATTAATCTAAATATTTATTTTACCTATAAATAAAGTATTTAATACGCTTTAACGATTATATTTGTAAATTAGTTTTTTTAGTTATTTATTGTTTAGTATATATTTATTTAGCATATTTGTTAATATAAACCCTAGTATTTTTTATATTTCGGTTTATTTTTAGTATAATCGTTATATTTTAATTATTTTTATTTAGGTACGTTGTTAAATTACTACTAAGCAATATTTTTATAAAAAAAATATTATATCTCGCAACGGAAGCGTCGTCGATAATTTAACCGGAAAAGCAAACGTCCTCGCGATCGTCCGCTTTTTCCAAAATTAAATAAAAGCCTTAAACCACCAAAATCAACAATTCTAAACTGCCTATATTAAAGTTAAAAAAGATAATAAACAGCTTACGGAGCAAATTATTATTATTCCTAGCCCGGGAATAAGCACCGGTAGCAACGGATATAAAATCCCGCTTTTAGCTTATTATAACGGAAAAAAAAAACGTTTAAGCTTTTTTTACCTAGGCCAAAGCCTATTTTAGGTTTTACCGCAAATTTATTAATACTAAAAAAATAAAATCCTCGGTATTATAAGATTTTTTAAAAAGACAACCCTCGAATAGTTCGAATTAATTATAAAAAACTATTTCGATAACCCTAAAAACGAAAACTAAAACGAAAATACTAAAAAAATATTTAAACGCTATTCCGAGTTTAAACGATAATTTAAAGCTATTTTTGGCAATCCCGACGAAGTCCATTCGGCTAAACGAAAATTTATATAATTACGACAAAAAAAATTAGCCGCTAAATATACCGCAAAATTTAAATAAATTGTATTACGCACCGAATAAACCGATTATAACGCGATAATAATACTATTTTATATAAAACTACAAAACAACGTTAAAAACGAAATATCCCGAAAAGATCGTTTAAATAATTTTTATAAATATATAAAACGAGTTATTAAAATCGATAACCGCCTATACGAAAAAAAACTAAAAAAGGAAAATCTAACATCCGACACTAACCTAATATTAGCAAAACACGATATAAAACACCTAAACGTAATTAAAAATAAAAATATAAAACTTCCTTCGGAGTATATAACGGACTAATAAATTTAAACGCCATTTAACGACGAACACAAAAAAACAAATTATTTATTAAGTATTATAACTACGATCGAATAAAATATTACGCCAACGAGTATCGCTAACCTAAAAAAGTATTTAAGCCTATACCAAAAAGCAAAAAACAATTTAACGCTATTTAACGGGAAAAAATACCATATATATCGCTTTTTGGATTATATACTTTAACGATAGTTATTAAACGCATAAATTTTATAAAAACGATAATAATTAGTATCCTAAAGCACTACGTACCTTAGTAACCACTAAACTAAAACGGACGGTACGCTTCGGAACCGAAAAACAAATAATCGATAGCGACGATAATATTTTATCCGACGCCTTAAAAAACGAAGCATATTAATAAACTAAATAAGCTAAATATCAGACTTAAAAAGCTAAATAAGTCGACGATACTAGTAACAAATCCGCAAAATCAAAAAAAAAACCTATTTATAAAAAAAAAAGCAATTTATAAAATACTCGAGACCTTTATAACAAAAAAAATATTCGATATTTTCCAAAACAGATAACCACGCGTTTATAACGAAGTTACACTTTTTGCCGCCGAGTTTTAGGGTATAAAAGCATAGCTAGCAAAAATCCTCTAAAAAATTACCGATACGGAATAAGAACAACGAACCCTAAAAACCAATTTTAAAAATAACCCTCGATTTAATATTAAAAACCGAAAGCACCCTAAAATCGAGTAATATAAATATATCGATTTAAGATACGATTTATATCTCGAAACGAAACTTAAATACAGAATTTTTCCGTTACGTATAAGATATTTAGCTATCCGGAACCCTTATAAAATAAAAAAAACAGGCCAGGTAAAGGTTAACCGCTACGATATAAAAAGCTTTATAGTTATTATTATATACCTTAACGACTTATCCCGATATTCGGAAAAAAAAAACCAATTATAAGCAAAATATATATACGACAAATATTTATATTACGCGACAAATAAAGCTAAAATATAGCGACTCGTTAAAAAGCACCAAACCGCCGGACGAATTATTATTAAAAAAACCGGAAAACTAACGCAAAATACTAATAATTTAATTAAAAATATTTAGGATAATACCGTACCCCCGGGGTATAATAAAAGCATAATTCGCAAACTAACGATCGAGGTTATTATAAACAAACAAAGGAATATAAAAATTAATATAAAAGAATCTAGTTCCACCCTAATATACGATAATACCGAAGAAATCCCTAAGACTTAGGAAAAAACAATAAAAACGACGTATACTACCGTTAACGACGATATAAGACTCGAGACTAACAAAACTACCGAGTATTTATTAGCGCTAAAAAAAAACGCGCTAACCGACGAATTAACAAAAACTCGGGAAACGAATTAAATTATTTTTAAAAAAACAAAAGCGGTCCTAAATAAAGTTTATTTACGTTACCGGGAGCGATAACACGATAATTAACTATTTTACGATATAAGTGCAAATTAACGGATACAATATACAAGCTTTAATAAATATAAAAACTTAAAGAAATTTTATCTTACCAAAAATCGTTAATAAGCTTTAAATATTATAAAAGCCAAAAAGAACGCCTTACGTATTTAATACCGTCGATAAAAAACCTATTTTATACGAAAATAAAATAGTAAATATAAAAACTGCGTATATTTAGATTTATATCTAGGACTATTTTAAATATTTTACGTGCGATATCACGGAAATTACGGATTACGACTTAATTTTAGGGATACCCTGGTTACGGGTAAGCAATTTTAAAATAAGCTAGAATATAAGCTAATTTTAGTGGGATATACCAGGAAGCGAGTTAATTTTTAACGGGTATTAAAGGAACTAGCTTTTACGTAACTACGAAATATTTGGATTATACGTTATAGCTAAATATATTAAGCCGAATACTATAAAAAGAATTCCCGAAAAATATAAAAAATTTAGCGACTTATTTAGTAAAATACTAAAAACAAGATTACCGAAATATATACAATTCGATTATAAAATACCTTTTTAGGAAGGAAAAAAACCATATTTTATGCCGATATACCTAATAAAACCTCAGCACGAAAAAGCATTAAAAACCTATATTATAAAAATAAAATAAAAAGATAAATTAAAGAATTTATATCGCTAGCAGGCTATTTTATATTTTTTATACTAAAAAAAAATAAAAACGGAACACCGAAATAAAGACCTTATATTAATTACCGTAAATTTAACGATATTACGATTAAGAATAAATATTTTTTACTTTTAATTAAAAGTTTATAAGACAAATTACACGGAGTTTAATAGTTTACTACCCTAGATTTGCTTAATACGTACGGCTTAATTAGAATCAAAGACGGAAAAAAATAAAAAACAGCTTTTAAGACGAAATACGGATATTTCGAATATTTAATTATACCTTTTAGATTAATTAACGCACTAATAAGCTTTTAAAATATAATTAACACCGTTTTACGAGAGTTTTTCGATAAGTTTATAGTAATATACCTTAACGATATATTTATTTATTTTAAAAACTTTAACGAATATAAATAACACGTTGCTGTTATATTACGGAAGCTATAAAAAGCAAACTTTTTTATAAACCTTAAAAAAGCGAATTCTACCAAAAAAAAGTCACTTTCGTAAAATACGTCGTATCTCCCGGAGAAGTTAGGATAAAAAATTCTAAGATCTTAATAATTAAAAAATAGCAAGCACTAACCACGGTTATAAAAATTAGATTTTTTTTAAAACTCGCAAACTTTTACCGTATATTTATTAAAGGATTCGGACGCCTTGCTATATTTTTAACGTATTTAACAAAAAAAAATATATTATTTAAATAAATTAACAAAAAGCAAAACGCCTTCGACGCTATTAAAAAAAAATCACCGATTAGCTAGTTATAAAGATGGCTAATTTAAAAAAAAAGTTCGAAATTAAAATAAACGCCTTAAATTACGCTATAAACGGATAATTTAGCTAAAAAAACGATAATAAAATATTATACTTAGTAATATTTTATTTTAAAAAATTTACTAAAAAATAATTTAATTACCAAATTTACGATAAAAAACTTTTCGTAATTATCGAAATATTTCGAAAATAAAGATATTACCTAAACGGAATTAATTATTAAGTCAAAATTTATACCGATTATAAAAATCTCGCATCGTTTACGATAAGCAAAAAATTTAATAAACGATAAATATAATAGTTAGAATTTTTGGCAAATTATAATTTTAAGATTATTTACCGCAAAAGATTAAAAAACGGCAAAGCTAATGTTTTTAGCCGAAGGCCGGACTACTATTAAAAAGCACCTAAAAAGACATACACTATTTTTGCTAATAATTAAAAAGGAAACCTGATATTTATTATAAATTTTTACGCTATTAATATAATAATTAACGAAAATAGTTAGTTAAGCAAAATTATAAAAAAAAACGGTATATTGCTTATATATTAAAAAAAGATTATAATCCTAAAATAAATTAAAAACGAGTTTATCCAAGAAATATACTCCGTACCGACTAATGGATATTAAGGAGTATTTAAGATTATTAAACGAATATAATAATATTTCGATTGCCTAAAGCTACACTATTACGTTAGCGAAATTATTAAATAATGCGATTTGTGTAATAAAGCAAAATTAGCACGATATAAGCTATATAGAAAGCTATAGCTAATATTATTTTTAGATAAAATATAAAAGTTTATCGCTTTAGACTTTATTATAAAACTATTATTATCGAAGGAACTTTTGACTGGGACCTTTTACGATAATATTTTAGTGTTTACCGAACGATTTACGAAATACGCTTATTTTTTGCCTTATAAAAAAAATAAATAATACGGAAAAATTAGCTTATACGTTTTTACGAATTATAACATGCTAGCACGGCTTATTAAATAAAATTATTTTAGATAAAAATAAGCTATTTATATTAAAATTCTGGAAATCATTTATAATATAGCTAAGAATAAATTATAAACTTTCGACAGCTTATTACCTATAAATAAATAAACAAACGGAACGAGCTAACTAAATATTCGAAAAATACCTACGCTATTACGTTAATTATAAATAAAATAATTAGGTTATATTGTTATTTATAACGTAGTTCGCTTATAATAATATTATATAAAAACCTATAAAAATATTACCGTTTTACGCCAATTACGGGTACGAACTAAATATAGCCAAGGAATTTATCGCAAGGAAAAAATTAGCGGAGCACGCTATTTAGCATATCGATAACCTAAAAAAACTCCAAAAAAACCTTTAAAAAAACTTTATTACCCTTTAAATATATACGAAGGAGTACGCAAACAAAAATAAGGTTAAAAAACTAATTTTTGCGAAAAAAAAACAAAATTTATTTATTACGCAAAAATATCAAAACAAAGCGACCAAGCGATAAATTAAATTTTAAAAAACTCGGATTATTTAAAATTAATAAACAAATTTTAAAAATTAACTACCGCTTATAACTACCTAAAATTATAAGAAAAAACACCTAACGTTTTATATTTTTTTACTCGAATTAGTACCTAAAGACGCGATTATCGACTAAACGCTAAAAATCGAGGAAAATTAGCTAAAATATAACGTTAAAAAAATTATTAATTATAAAAAAGTCGGACGAAAATACTAGTTTTTCGTTAAATAAAAAAGTTATTTACCTAAAAATAATACCTAAAAACCTAGGAAATATATTAAAAACTGCGACGCTTTTGACTAATATTTTTAAATAATAATAAAAGATCGAGGCCTTTAATAATATTTTCGAACCCGATAAAAAACTAATCGATAACGTTAATAACGCCGGCAGCCTGCGCGGAATTTACCGCCTCCGATTTTATACAATCCAGATCGTCGAGGTCGGAAGCCTTTTTTATTATTATTTTTAAACTACGTTTACAAGCTATTGCTTTTTGCTTACGCAGGCGAATTAAACGGGATAACGTTTCCGTTACCCGTTACTAAAAATCGAGCAGCTCCGATTTAGCCAAAAACTCGACGTTTTCTAAACGATAATATTTTGCAAAAATTATAATAATAAAAATAATAAGCGCTTTTATATTATCGCAAAATTCGCTAATAATATTATACCGCTAATAAGTTTTAAGGTTTTTTAGTACAATATACGGAAAATCTTTAATAAAACAACGAAAATACGGTATTACTTCGAAGCCTAGCGTTTTAAAAATAAGCTAACGACGTATACGACGAGCTATAAAAGAATTGTCGACCGAAGCTTTTCGTTTATTCGATACTAATATAATAAATATATATTATTATTAAAATAAGGAAAAAAATAAATAAAAATAAACAAAAATAAACCATAAAAATAGGTACTAGCGATTTATTTATACGACTAAATAATTTTTCGAGGACAAAAAATATAAAAAAAAAAGCTAATATTACGAATATATACCTTTGCCAAAAAATAATAAATATTAGCGTTTAAAAATATAAGATAAAGGATTATACCGGAACGGAAGGAATAAGACTATTATATAAGGAAGTTACGTGACGGAAGACCATGTGACTAAAACCGGAAGCGTTTAGGAATATTAAGCGGAATTCACTAATTACCACTAAATACTAACGAGCGCTATTAATCACTAACCAACATAAGTGATCCAAGCAAATATTAGTAAAGGGATAAATAAATATATAACGGATAGATTTCTTATATTATATAGATAATTATTACCTTAATAATTAATCTAAGCATTTATTTTACCTATAAATAAAGTATTTAATACGCTTTAACGACTATACTTATAAATTAGTTTTTTTAGTTATTTATTGTTTAATACACATTTGTTTAGCATATTTGTTAGCATAAACCCCAGCACCTTTTATACTTCGGTTTATTTTTAGTATAATCGTTACAGTTTACTACCTTAAACTTGCTTAATACGTACGGCCTAATTAAAATCAAAAACGGAAAAAAATAAAAAACAGCTTTTAAGACGAAATACGGATATTTCGAATACCTAATTATACCTTTCGGATTAACTAACGCATTAATAAACTTTTAAAATATAATTAATACCGTTTTACGAAAGTTTTTCGATAAATTTATAATAATATACCTTGACGATATATTTATTTATTTAAAAAACCTTAGTAATTATAAGCGATATACTGTTATTATATTATAAAAGCTATAAAAAGCAAACTTTTTTATAAACCTTAAAAAAAGCGAATTTTATTAAAAAAAATTACCTTCGTAAAATACGTTATATCCCCCGGAGAAATTAAAATAAAAAATTCCAAAGTTTTAATAATCAAAAAATAGCAAACATTAACCACGGTTACAAAAATCAGGTCCTTTTTAGGACTCGCAAACTTTTACTGTATATTTATTAAAAAATTCGGACGCCTTGTTATATTTTTAACGTATTTAACGAAAAAGATATATTATTTAAATAAACTAACGAAAAACAAAACGCTTTCGACGTTATCAAAAAAAAATCACCGACTAGCCAGTTAGAAAAATGGCTAATCCAAAAAAAAATTTAAAATTAAAACAAACGCTTTAAACTACGTTATAAGCGGATAATTTAGCCAAAAAACGACAATAAAAAACTATACTTAATAATATTTTATTCTAAAAAGTTTACTAAAAATAATTTAACTACTAAATCTACGACAAAAAGCTTTTCGTAATTATCGAAATATTTCGAAAATAAAAACATTACCTAAGCGGAACTAATTACTAAATTAAAGTTTATATTAATTACAAAAATCTTGTATCGTTTACAATAAGCAAAAAATTTAATAAACGACAAATACGATAATTAGAATTTTTGGCAGATTATAATTTTAAAATTATTTACCGTAAAAAATTAAAAAACGGCAAAGCCGATGCTTTTAGCCAAAAACCAGACTATTATCAAAAAACACCTAAAAAATATATACCTTCTTTGCTAATAATTAGGAAGGAAACCTAATATTTATTATAAATTTTTACGCTATTAATATAATAACTA
>JACVEI010000532.1:0-10116 GCA_018115615.1 Pestalotiopsis sp. DP-2020a | reverse complement strand
AGGTGCCGCAATCTCCAGACCCCGGATTGTCCCCATATTCAGACTACCTAGCTTGGGATACAATTCCGCGATGGAGTACGCAGTAGGCGGAGCACACCCCACAAACCCCACGGTCTTTCTCCAATTCGCTTTCCTGCTTGTCTCGTCTCGTCTTATCACAAACAAATCGTCGTCTTCTTGTTGCTTCTCTGATCTTGCCTGCGTCGTGTACCTTGTCCTTGTTCCTGACACTGCTGTTTCCCAACACCGACCATGTCTTCCGCATCAGAACCTCCGCAACCAGTCGAGCCAAAGACGAAACCCGCTGGCAAGGTCCGCAAGAGAGCCCCCAAGGCATGTCTGTCATGTCGGGCGAGGAAAGTGAGGTGTGATGTCTCCCAGAGGGGACGGCCATGCATGAATTGCTATCTCGACAGCGAGACTTGTGTGGTCACAGGCAGGGCCTCAAGGTTGTAAGTCGTCGCATCAATTGTGCCCCATGNGGGGACGGCCATGCATGAATTGCTATCTCGACAGCGAGACTTGTGTGGTCACAGGCAGGGCCTCAAGGTTGTAAGTCGTCGCATCAATTGTGCCCCATGACTATCCTCAAGTCTGATTGAAAGGCGTAGCAGGAGGTCAGAACGTCCCGGAGAAAATGTTCAGGCTTCCTACCCACCCTATGACACGGATCAAAGCAATCGATCCAAGACGGCAGAGNGACTATCCTCAAGTCTGATTGAAAGGCGTAGCAGGAGGTCAGAACGTCCCGGAGAAAATGTTCAAGCTTCCTACCCACCCTATGACACGGATCAAAGCAATCGATCCAAGACAGCAGAGNGAGGTCAGAACGTCCCGGAGAAAATGTTCAGGCTTCCTACCCACCCTATGACACGGATCAAAGCAATCGATCCAAGACGGCAGAGGACCTTGTGAGATCGAGGAATAATGGCGAGCCCGCATCGCCGCCGGCGAGCCAAGATGGCACCACGCAACCAGACGGCCACAGAGATTCGTGTGGTGGACATAGCCATGATGACGGATCAGAGGAACAGTTCAGAACCCTGGTACCTCCTGTCGTGGCCAACGGCACACCACAGGCCGTGACGCAACATCCCTTTACTATGCCGAATGCTCCTAGTACGTTGATACACTCATTCTATGAGGTTCCAAGCTGACCATACAGGCCAAAACCCAATCGTCACAGGGCCCGATATGGCCTCGTTCCTTGCCGCTGACGCGCCGCTGTGGGTAGGAGATCAACGGGTACAGGCCAACGTAGACATCACGTATTCCTACTATTCGTTCCTCCAAATCAACAACCTGCCCAACATCATGCCACAGGATGTCAACTATTTGGAATCTCAAGGATGCTTCCGCATACCTACACGCGAGATACTGAACGAGTTTGTGCAACAGTACTTTCTGCACATCCACCCGATACTGCCAATGCTCAACGAAGGCGACTTCTGGAACATGTATGGCGACGCGGGCCACGGCGGAGCAGGAGAGAAGATGTCCTTGCTCGTGTTCCAGTCGATGCTCTTTTCATCGTCAAACTTTGTGCCCAAGTCGTGTATCAAGGCTCTGGGGTTCCCCAGCATTCGGGCCGCCAGAGCAACACTGTACCGGCGGTGCAAGCTGCTGTACGAGTTCGATACCGAGACGTCTATGGTATACATGTCACAAGCAGCCCTCTTGCTCTCTCATTGGTCGCCAAACTTTACACATGCATTCCGAAAAGCCAATTCCATGTGGCTCGGAATTGCCATCCAGAATGCCCAGAGCGCCGAGGCACATCACTACTCGGCAATGCCAACCATCTCCGCCAACGATAATCCACTTGAGAAGAAGAAGCAGAACGTGCTAAAACGGCTTTGGTGGTGTTGCATCATCCGCGACAGGATATTGCCGCTTGGCCTTCGACGAAGTCTCAAGATCACCAGATCTCACTTCGACTTTGATGTCCATTCCGGCCTGGGATATACGGATCTTGCCGACGAGATCGAGCGATCCAGAGTGTATAGCCCGGGGACGAAGCGGTGTCTGATTGAGATTTTTGTCCAACTGGTCGAGCTGTGCACAATTCTCACCGATCTCATCACGCTGGTCTTCCCGCTGGATGACTCTCCAGGCTGGGGCAAGCAAGGCGTCCCTGGGGACGACGACAAAGTCAAGGAGAGTAAGAGTGCCTTGCGGAGATGGTACAAAGGAGCAACGCTCAGGTTCCCCATGTTTGGTGGCGATGCCGTGCCTCGGACCAAGGTGGTGGGAGGCAAGGACTGCCAACACGATTCTGTGATATTATTCACGAATCTCATGTACATGTACTACCAGTGAGTCAAATGCCGCGTTGAATCACGACATAGCACGTACTGACAATTTTCTAGTTCTGCCAGAGCAGTGCTCAGTCACCACGAACTGCTGCAAACTGCAGTGGCAGCTGCGACGCCAAACCTTACAGCCAGTCTGAGGGAGTTCTCCAATATATACGAGAATCGCCACGAATTGCAGGGCGCCGCTGCCGGTGTTACTGAATGCCTCAAGGAGCTGATACAGTTGCGTCTTGCACGATGGCTACCCATCAGCGCCGTTGCATGTACTGCTCTGCCACTGGTCCTCCACATCATCGATGTCAAGCTGTCGTCCTACAACAAGAACAACGCCCCATTCGGATCCAATCCTCAAGAGGTGGTCAAGCAGCACCGCCTCAACATCTTGATCGAGGCAATGAAGACGTACCAACCGCAGTACGACGGTGTCGACTATGTCAGCGAGACCATCCGCCACATTGTGACCCTTGCGCAACTCGACACGCCTGCGGCGCCATCTTCTGCCAACCACATCAATGACTGGCAGGATATCTTGGCATCGCAGCCCGGAAGCTATCTGCGTCTAGCTATGACTATGGATCTGAGCCTGAGCAAAGGCAGGCTTCCCGAGGAGTCAGACTTCCCGGCTAGCCTTCGGGGGCTGTTCACGGCAGGCTACAGCTCCATCAAAGCACTGATGGACGCAGGCAAGCCAACGCAAGCACAATTGCCTCAGAACACCGCGCTCCCAGCCGAGCAATTGTTTGCCAGCATGCTCGCGGTTCCTGGGACCATCCATTCACTCTCATCAGACGCCGACACGGACTCGCCACAGTCCCCTCTGCAGCGCAGCGCGATAGCCAGGGCGGCGGCCGGTGCCAGCAGCGAGTTCGCACCACACGTGGGACGGGACGAGGACATCTCGATGGTGGAGCAGGGCTTTGTAGACGCTTCCCTGGGACTAGAGGGTCTGGGTAGCGAGGTTCTCAACGACTACTCGATGCAGAACGACTCGCCGCAGAGCTCGAGCAGTTACACGGACGCCACGGGCAACGATGATGAAGCCAACATGACGGATTGGATCGACCAGGCTTGGGGGCACGACCTCCACCTGGGCAGGACAGATACCGGGGACCAGGAAACGGCGCAGGCGTTACTCGATGCCCTTAGAGGCGGCGAGGGCGTCGGAGTTCAAGTGTAATGTTTTGATATGTGGTCATATATTGAGGGTTCAAAAGCGAAGCGATGAATTAATTCATTTTAGATTCAGAACCTTATTTTTTATTGATGCCACGTTTGTGGACCAGATCCTTATCTACCCGGGCTTGATTGGTTCTCATCTTGCGAGCCTGTATCGAAGAAATGTCAGCTTTCGCGACTCTGTGTACCTACTGCATGCGTCTTTCCTGCTTGAAATCATGTCGGACAATCATTCCTATTTTTCGACACAGAATGTAATATACTTACCAAGGCATCCATGATGATCTGTCATCAAGTCACCCCTGATCTAAAATTTAAACTGCCATGATCATTCTGTCAGACGTTAGTTCATCTTACAAGTTGCAACANCCTATTTTTCGACACAGAATGTAATATACTTACCAAGGCATCCATGATGATCTGTCATCAAGTCACCCCGGATCTAAAATTTAAACTGCCATGATCATTCTGTCAGACGTTAGTTCATCTTGCAAGTTGCAACACCACACCAGACTGAGTCAATATTCACCTTGAGGTCATCTCAACCATGATGGATATTGCATGACCACACGATGCCAGCGTATTGCCCCAATCTCCAAGCACCTGGATCTCGGGCTGGACTGGCGACTTCCGGCTGTTGGTTCAACCCACACCGCCAAGGCGTTCAGCCGCAGTTGACTAGAGCGCCGCTGATCTCTGGGATAGCCAATGAAGAGCCTACCAATATCGAAGAAGGTGAATCTTCTGGGGAAAAGTACGCCGCTCCAAAAAGGGGCGGTCGAGCGCGATAATGCTGACCTAGTCTTTTTGACCGCCCGTTTCTTTTGATTTGAGGTCGTTCTTAGCCCTCAAATTGGAAGCCTTCACTACACCATAGACTTGTGTTACCGAATAGTCGGGATCTACAGCGCTAAGCTGAAAGTCTGGGGTAGCAGCAAACTAATGACTTCTGTTTTGAAAGATCACCAAAAGCCTTCATGTCACTCTTGTCAGCTAGGGGCAGATCGTGTCAAGCATTGGGTGCTACAGGGCGACTTATCTGAGCTCGGGACGGGTACAGGTCCCTTGACGAGACTTGGCACATGTCCCGAGCTGAACAGATTGGAAAGATCCTAGGTTAGTTCAGGACCGAGCCAAATACGAAAAGTCCAATATCTCCCAGGTCGGCCAGTCCTACCAGGAGTCTAGAACCAATCTCGATAAGGGCACCTCGTGCTCCCATTCATTTTTCTTTGGCGTGTTTCTACTCTCTGTTGGCTTGCTCTAGTTCAGTTTAGTATAGAGTATACACACCAAAAGATCACTTTCATCAGACCATGACCCTACCCAGCGGACGAGACACTAAGAAGCCGGCGACGTCCTCCACTTCCCCAGGTGGCGTCGCCGGCGGCCACGTGGACTACGCCGTCAAGTACACGCTGACCGACGCAGAGGTCGAGGGGCTCTGCGTGCGCCTGCTCGCCGAGCGGCCTCCTCGCGTCCCCGACGCGCTAGTCGTGTACCGGCTAGAGGGCACCGGCGAGCTGTCGAACCTGGGCCGCCACGTGGAGCGCGAGGTGTTCGAGGAGCGCTTCGGCAACACAGACGCCGACATGCGCCGCGTGTACGGCGCATACGAGGCCGCGAGCGACTTCTTCGTCGTCGTGGACCGCCCCGCCAACCGCCCCGCCGGCACCATGCGCAACATCCGCAACTCGACCGCGGGCCTGCTCGCGCTCCGGGACGCCGGGCTCTCGGCCGACGCGTTCCGGGCGGCGTACGGGCTGGGGCGAGGAGACCAAAGCCTGGACGCCGTCTGGGACGTCGGCACCCTCGCCATCCCCGCCGCGTACCGCGACCGCGGCGAGCACCACATCGTCGCCATGCTGTACCGGGGCGCGCACCTGCGCGGCGCGCTCGAGGGCATGACGCACTACGTCGCCCTGGTCGACCGGCACCTGTACCGGACGTTCCGGACCATGGGGTTCGCCTTCTACCCGATGGCCGGGCTGGCGCCGTTCGCGTACGAGGGGTCTGACAGCGTCCAGCCCGTGTGCGGCGTCGCCGGGGACTTTTTCGCGTCCGTTGCGGCGAGGGCGCGGGAAGCGGGCCCGGAGCTCAAACCGTTTCTGGAATACTTTGAGAGGAGGTTCGTGCACGGCTGCGATGTCGACCACCGGCTCATGTTTGAGTATGCCATATGGCCCGGGGGCACGTCGCCGCTGGACGGTGCAAAGGATCGCGGGCGCGGTGGGCGGGCGTTGTTATGACCTCGGTATGGAAATTGCATTAGAAAAGTCAAAACGATGTTGAACTGGCCCCTTTGTGGTCCCAGAGGCAGATTTGTAAGAATATAACGGGCGGGTAATTTTGGGCTTTTTATAATCAACGGTGTTTGGATCAGGTCTATGGGTTCCTTCTTCGAGGTCATGGCGTATTTCATCAGGTATTTACAATTCGTGGATTTCCTTAATAAGCAGAGGGATTGTTGTAGTTTTAAAAGTCAGCACACTCAATGCCTTTTAATTATATATATATTCTACAGACCACTCTGTATTCTTAATTTTCTGATACTGTTGGCTTGAGGTGGTGAGACGGACCTAGAAACGATCTCACGCATGACAATCTGACAATCAGCGGCATCTCCGCAGCACAAATACTCTTCAACTGGCAATCAGAATTACTCCCGACCGTGTAATTGCCGCTGGCCACGGATGAAGCCGTTTTGCGGATGCAGTTCTGTGCGCCAAGCACCCGTATATGATGCAGCCAACCGAGAGCAGTGTTTCACCAATGGGATATATTCCGATCTTCACTGCCAGGCTCCATATTGAGTGCTCAAGTGCTCAAGCATATTAAAGAAAGCAGGTCTTTGCGATACTACCCAGCAACTGCCCACTTTTAGGTTCAACATCTGCCGTATGATGAGCGTTGCCATCTGTGTTTTGTGCCCATAACATTCCGTCGTGATTGGCCTTTCTAATCGATGCTGGACCGAGAGACAGTAGCTCCACTGACGATTGAGCGCTCGATGTCACACAAGAACCCTCGTTCACAGCGGCACTGCATTAACGCCCTGCAACTGTCGTATAACGCTTTATGGCCCAGGAAAGATCTCCGCACCCGGTATTGAAGAACTCGAGAAAGGGAATGAGATATAAATATATGTAAAATGGACGGTGCTGATTTCTTTTATGATGATGTCTCTGTGTCACAAGACCTCGGACTGCAGTGCACATGAATACCCTATTTCTATATGGCTCTAGAAATGTTTACTGAATGGCCCAGGTCATACATTGTCTTATTTTTCGGAATACTCGTAGGCTGGTACCTTACATCTGCCACCGTCACTTGGTATCGACTTCGGCTCATTCCAGGGCCGTTCCTGGCAAAATTCTCCTACCACTGGCTGGCAAAGGTCGCGCGAAGCACGAGGCAACACCAGATATACCGAGACCTGTGTAATCAATACGGGCCGCTGGTCAGGGTCGGACCCAATGAGCTGACCACAGACGACCCCGAGGTACTCCGGAAGATGGCGAGTGTCCGCAGCGAGTACAGCCGAGACACCTGGTACAAGGGCGGTAGGGCGAACCCACACCATGACAACGTCTTCACCCTGCTGGACCAGACGGTCCACCGGGAACGCAAGGCCAAGATCGTCGGCGGCTTTGCGGGCCGCGAGGCGCCGCTGATCGAGACGGGCGTCGACGAGCAAGTTCTGGCTCTGATCGAGGTGATCCGCGACAACTACATCTGGAGCCACGGCCGGGACCAGGGCAAGGTGCTCGACCTCTCCCCGCTCACGAGCTACTTCACCATGGACGCCATCTCCAAGGTCGCGTTCGGCCAGGAGTTTGGGTTCCTCGCGGCCAACGACGATCTGTACGGCTTCCTGGGCGAGGTCCGAGACAACTGGCCCCGCCTCGCCATGGCCGTGGATGTGCCTTATTTTCGGGATTCCGTCTTTTCGTCGGCATTTCTGAACTGGTTCGGCGCCAAGGAGACCGATAAGAAGGGCATGGGCAGGTGCATGAAGTCAGTCGAATCATTACGCCTTCTAGAAAGATTTCAATTGACTGACCTGTACGATTCCTCAGGGTTGCAAAAGAACGAGTCGAGGAGCGCTTTGCTGCTGATGCCAAGAATGAGCGCGATCTGTTAGTAAGTACTTCCGCAAATGGCCATTTTCCAAGAATTGCAAATATTGATGGTACTATCAGGGCTACTGGATCCGCAATGGCATGACCATGACTGAATGCGAGGTCGATGGGCTCTTCTTCATTATTGCTGGGTCTGACACGACGGCATCTGTCATTAGCATCACTATGCTTATCTTATGACCTGTCCGCAAGTATATCGCAAGCTCAAGGACGAGATTGCGGCGGCAATCAGAGACGGCAAGGCATCGTTTCCAATCCAACAGGACGAAGCCAAGAAGCTTCCATATCTCCAAGTCGGTGGCCACAAAAGTTTCTTTCGACTAATCTGTGCAACTTGCTGACACAAAGTCTCCAGGCCGTCGTGTACGAAGGCCTTCGACAGCGGCCTCCCGCGCCGGGGCTGTATCCCAAGGCTGTACCTCCCGAGGGAGACACGATCCATGGCAAGCTCATTCCGGGCGGGACCGCAATCGGCATGAACACGTCGTCGCTGTTCGCGTCCAAGAAGCACTTTGGCGTCGACGCCGATGTCTTCCGACCTGAGAGGTTCACCGAGGCGAGCGAAGATGACCGCCAGGAGATGGAACGGCTTGTGGAACTCTGCTTTGGCCACGGCCGATACATGTGTGCTGGCAAGCCCGTCGCCTTTATGGAGCTGAACAAGGTGTTCTTTGAGGTACGTGCAGACATCCGGCGATGGAATTATGCGGTGCTATATCATTTACTAAGGGTCTGCAGCTTTTGCGTGCATTTGATTTCCAGCTGATTAATCCGACGAACCCTTGGAAGTCGAGGAGTTACAGCGTGTTCGTAGAGGAGAATATGTGGGTTAAGGTGACGGAGAGCGAGGTGGCAGCGTGAAGCGCGAGTATTGTTCATTATTTTCATACGAAGTTCGAGAACGACCAGAGTCTGATGCATGCTTTCTTCATATTACGTCGAGACGCTTGACTTTGAAAATGATGGATTAATATATTGAATTGGAATTTAGTCAATCATTTACAATGAAGATATATGTGACAACGGCCAGAATCAAAAATCGAATTTGACGTTCGTGCCCAGCCGCCAAGGTACCCATGATATCAACCACAGGAAGAACCTTGAACGAAAAGGAATATCCGGACTGTAGTTCTCACTCATCGCCTCCGTACGTTGTTCTTTGGCGAGGCGAAAGCCCCGACAGCCATCTTGTCGCACGGCGTTGACGATAGTCTCGGGGTCGTCGACGGCCCAATACATCTCGGCCATTCGCAGTGTCGGGTTTCCTTCTTGCTTGGCGACCATCCAATACCCGGCCAGATCACATAGTATCTGCTCGCCTACTGCTTCAAAGTTCTTGGCAAGTCTCTTGAATACCAATAGTCCGTCTTCAGGCTTCAGATACATGACGAGACCCTCGGCGATGATCAGGGTCGGGCGGTCATTTGGGATCGACTCCAGCCAGTCATGCGACAGTACATCTGCCGGTCTGAGCTCGTAGTCACCCTCTGGCTCGGGGAGCTCGAGACTTCTTCTCATCTCGACGACATCCGGCAGGTCGAGGTCAATCCACCGTATGCGCTTTCCCGCCCCCGCCCAGATCGGGGCCAGCCGTAGACATCTGCTGTCGAGACCGCTCGCGACGTGCAACACCGGCGCCTCGTCGTGCTTCTCTAGGAATTCGGTGGTCCACAGGTCCAGCAGGCGCGTGCGCGTGACCAGAACCCTCTGTATCAGCGCATGTCCCGTGGCGAAGCTTCCGGTCATAGCTGGCATCGATGCGCGACAGTGTTTGTCCCGAGTATTTGTCATTCAGGGCAGGCTGAGGTGAGGCTGCGTCGAGAGCTTTGGCTATCAGCNGTGGCGAAGCTTCCGGTCATAGCTGGCATCGATGCGCGACAGTGTTTGTCCCGAGTATTTGTCATTCAGGACAGGCTGAGGTGAGGCTGCGTCGAGAGCTTTGGCTACCAGCNCGAAGCTTCCGGTCATAGCTGGCATCGATGCGCGACAGTGTTTGTCCCGAGTATTTGTCATTCAGGGCAGGCTGAGGTGAGGCTGCGTCGAGAGCTTTGGCTATCAGCGGGATGAGCGTGGTCTCCTGGACGCCTTGCAGCTTCAAGTCAACGCCCTGATTTGGTAGCTGTGCCATTGTGGCCGATATGGCTGAGAAGTATGGTGGCCGTAATTGATGCTGTAGGAGAAAGAGGCAGTGAAGTTTCTGATCACAAATGAAAGCCTTTGCTGCGGTACTCCTCATTTGCGTTGCAGCTAACATGATCTAATGCTTGAGCGATCGCTGAGCAATAAATAAACAATTGTAAAATAGCGAAAGTTACCTCTTATTTCTCATCTCATTGCATGAAATTAGAGATATCGGCGAGGTGTCATCGGCGTAGGCGACACAGTGTGTTGCATTCATAATATTCGGCGAGCCGAATTCGTACATTGCTTGTAGCACAAAGCGGCCGCGTCTTACATTCCCAGGACCAGGATCTAGGGGAACA
>JACVEI010000584.1:1243-17498 GCA_018115615.1 Pestalotiopsis sp. DP-2020a | reverse complement strand
AGGATCAAATGTAGACAAACAAAGAATTCAATTTCTGGTGCAGTAAGCTGTTGAGACTGCTCTTGTTCTATCGCCTATCTAGACCTAGCACTGTGCGACCTGAGGGTCNACAAAGAATTCAATTTCTGGTGCAGTAAGCTGTTGAGACTGCTCTTGTTCTATCGCCTATCTAGACCTAGCACTGTGCGACCTGAGGGTCACCATCTAGTTCTGTACAGCGTCTCGCCCACGGGATTCAATACGAAAATCGAAGACAAACACAAAAAAAAACGAAATCAGGGCGTGATTCTAATATAGGCCTTTGAACCGCCCAATATCTACTACAGTACTCACTGACACTGTTCTTGGTGTAAGAGCGAGGTCCAATAATGAAGCAGAAGCCGGTTGTATGCGCCCAGGTTCTCCTCAGCTTCCCACGTCGGGCAGCTGTACTCGGTCCACCTCACGGCGTAGAATAATCGGCCATCATCGAACTCATAATGTCCAATTATGGCTTCGAAATCGTGTTCAAGACAGTAATTGGTGGTGGGCCGTTGGTGGATGTCTTGCCAGACCGAGAGATCTGTACCTGTACGATGAACCCACAACAGTTCATCGCTTGAATGCCAGGACGGGTCTTGATTCCGAGCAAGTATGTTCACTAGAAGAAACCTTGAACAAGGCAAAAGCGCTACGTCTCGACCCCTATTTTTATCCACCAGATTTCTTTCGAAGATCCAAATTCGACTGGGATGACTTACTGACCTGTCGCGATTACGTCCAGCCTACCGAGGTGACTGAGAACCGCGAACTACGGATCCTATGGACGGCGGTTTCGGGACAAGCCTTCTTCAGTTTCCAGCCAGACAAAAAGGGAGACTACAATATCGATGTTCCCGAACACATGTCAAAACAACTGCCATATTTCGATGCACCGATGCCGGCATTGATTCAACGTTTTAGCATCGATGCACAGAATGAAAAAGTTGAATGAATATAAATCGTTTACAAAAACTCTTACGTGAATTAATCACCTAAATAACTTTTCAAGATATCTAACGTAATCTGTATTTCTCCAACTTCTTGTGTCAAATTTTCCTTCCAGCTTTCGCCAGACTTTCCCAGTAGTTCCAGTCGTTCCATAGCTAGGCTATTGTGTCTAAACGCCTTGTGTGTCTTGTCAAAGGAGCGTATGCTGTCTTGAATCCGCGCTGCAATGTACGTAAGTACAAATCCAGATGAGTTGGGAATAGTTCTGGGGAGACGGAAGAACAACGTACAGAGTTTGAGTTGCATGCTTTGGAGCGACTTAGCATGGCACCGTGAAGTGTATTCGTCATATACTGCATCTATCAGTAGGCCAAATTGAAGGACCTCGGGCATGTTATTTGACGAGTCGATGGTAGCCTTCTGCGAGAGGCACTCATTGAGGGTCTTATCTGGAATCATATTGTATTAGAGCAAGCCGATGGGTGAATGTCACGTTCGTACCAGAAAGTAAGTCTAGAAGCTCAGACATGAATCTCAGGTTCTCCATGCATCGAGGATAAAGACCAAGAAGACTGGTGAACATTACAATGATCCACCTCTTGGGGAACGGCTCCGTTATCTTTTTGATAGCTCTAATATCTTCTGCACTGTCGAGTCGGGTCCGTTCTGGGCAATGAAAGGGGTTGCGAAGTTGTATGGTAGCGTTAGCCCAGACTGATCTTTCATGCTGCCAATCAGCGCCGG
Organism: Pestalotiopsis sp. DP-2020a; assembly: GCA_018115615.1. Taxonomy (NCBI): domain Eukaryota; kingdom Fungi; phylum Ascomycota; class Sordariomycetes; order Amphisphaeriales; family Sporocadaceae; genus Pestalotiopsis; species Pestalotiopsis sp. DP-2020a. Next base: position 15,785 of record JACVEI010000584.1, on the reverse strand, counting down.
AACCAGTCTCAGGAGATCTTTTGTGATGATCTTGTCGCACGACACGACGAAGGCACGCTTCTCGACACGAAGCTGCCCTTGCGCAAGGTATTCGCCGAAGTAGTGAGTCTTACGCAATGAGAGCAATCCAGGGAGGCCACCGCGACTCCAGGATGTAAGTCGTGGGACATCGACGGGAGTATCATCCTTGACATTTCTTGCAAATACCCTCATTAGCACCAGGTCTGATACAAACGTTCCACTGGGAAAATCTGTCGTATCAATTAAACAGAGGTGGATCTTATCCATAGGAAGTCCCTCTTTCCTATGCTTATAGATGGCGTATTGTAGAGCGAAAGCTAATGAAGCTGTCCACGATATAAATGGATCGTGTATCGACCTCCCATACATTTTCCATAGGTGTTCATTTAGCGCAACGGCTACCTCGTCGTCAAGTCTGTCGAAAATGTCTGTCAAATTGCCCCGGTTTTCATACTTTGCATCCAAAGACTTTATCCATCGCTCATCATTGTGCCCCATAGATCTTTCTGAAGATATGCGAAACAGATATCGAGGAGTCCCTAGTTGGCTGTTGGAAGCATTACATATATATAATCCAAAAAGGACCTCTGTAGGGGCTTCGAGGCTGGCTTGCTTGAGCTCAGTAGATAGCTTCTCTATCTCGTGGGCCATTATGAGTAAATCATAAATACATAGAGGAGCAAAATAATGAGGAGAGTTGCTTGTAGACAACTTGAGTTGAATAGTTTAATATAGTCAGAGTTCGTGAATCTGCAGCCTACGTCACCAGATGCGTATATTCTACGCTTAAACCGAGGAAGTGAGTTAGCAAAATGCAATGCGAGCCTCAGTGCTAAGCAACGAATATTATTAGAAGCTGATCGGCTTCAAAATAAACGGGCAAATCATGACTGCACAAGGAAATGCACCATTTAACTTATGCGTACTGTGGAAAATGTAGTTTACTAATGACCGTATGTCAATAACCCGATCTTTGTACAAAGCAAAATCCCTTAGCGTCATTGCAAGATTATGGATCACTTGTTCGACCAGCAAGGTAATGCAGTATATATCGGCAAGAACATTAAGCTTGGCGTAGGAAAGAAAGACTTCGCTGTAATCTTCCACATCTTCCTCATTTTGCCTTGCTTTAAATGGCGATCCAGGCGACGGATAAGTAAATGCTTTGGCCATTCGATATCTTCTTTTCCGATCCCATCCTGTGCGACATTCTAAACATATTGTGAATTGCGGTGAATTGCATGTGGTCCTGCAGCTGCCGCGTTTGTAGGAGCAAACAGTAACAGAGAAGTCTTTGCAGCATGTTCCGCAAGTTCTTATACTCCTAGGAGAGGCTCCGGATTGATGACCTCGAGGGCATGACTTCCTCCTAGCAGCGACCATTATATGCCTCGAGTTGTTGGTCTGGCAAGAAATCCACCAACGCCCCTCCACCGCCAGTAACTACCTCGAGCACGAGATCGAAGAAACCATCGGACATTACGAGATTGACGATGATCAACTATTTCATGCAGTGAAATGGAGCGAATATCGAAACCATGGATACAGAATACACTTGAGCCATTTTCTTTCACCCCTGCTCCAACGTTATTCCCACATATACCAGGTCCTGGAAACAGCGGTTGCATACCCGTTGGTGCCTGTGTCTGCCTTTCCAGTTTTATCCACACCACTTTTCGTACGTGCAATTTGTAATATCGCATATGCTGTGTGTATGTAATATGGGCCCGTGCAATATTGGTTTCCACAGCCAACTGCCGTGTCCCGACAATTTGGTACACTAAAAACAGGGATGTCGAGAGCTTTACACTACTGCACTGTAATAAAGTAGAGACAATTTCGCAATAGAACTCATGGCGTATACGGGGCTACGCTGCGATGAAATAGGAAGGATATGCAGACTTGAAGTGATAGGAGACAACAGTAACTTTAGCCAAACTTTCGTCCCAGCTGTTCTTGGTCCTTGAAGAATTTAGCTTTGGCTGGTGTACGCCCTTCGGGGCTGGCGGGTCGAAAGCCCCAGGCATCTCTGAGTGCTCTCCCATCGGGACATCAGCCGGGTCATCCGTAAGCGGCGGGCGGATGGTCTGGAGTATGAAGTTCTCCTCTTTTCCGCATGATAGAAGCGCACAGCAGTTGGAAATACCAATGTAATACCCCGCCTCCGTCCAACGACGAGTGCTTCTGCCGATGTGGTTGTCCAGGTCCTGAAAGAACGTATCCACTGCAGTATTAAAGTCGTCTTCACATTTACCAGTGAAAAGAATACTATGCACCTTGACGAAAGCATAGTCAATCGCCGCAAGACGCGACTTCTGTGCCGTCCCATTCAATATCAGGTTATGTCCATATTACAGATACCTAGTCCATTCAGCTCTCTAATTTTCTGCTTTAGAAGCGGAATTTGTTCCTCGCAAATGGAGTCTAGGACCGAATATAGCCCTCAAAAGCTGCCCGTTCTTCTCCACTGCTCGATACCAGTCGCTGATACCGAAATGTTCCTGAATCTGACGCGTTTATGATCTATGAAGCCTAGTTTGTATATACAAGCTGTTGATCAAAGCGAAAAGTTTCGTTCGCTTCGCCGTGTTCTCCTCATATTGTCTCTTAACAACCTTGCGCTCCTGATACAATTTAGCCAAGCTCGAGGAGCCGCCATTCCCAGTATCGTACCGTGCTCGAGTGAACTCAGACCCAGTCTGCCCATTCGTTGCTTGTGTCTCAGCATCTATATCAGCTGAAATTTTTGACATTGCTCGGCGACAACGCATCTTTTCGTTCCTTAGCGTCTCAAGGCCTGCCTGTAGTGAGTTTATGTAATCCCGAGCCTCGGCTAAAATCCGGTCTGCGTCTTTGTCGGTCAATTGTCGTTGGGCGTCGGTGGGCTTAAAAGCCACCATTGGCCCGGCATTTGTCTGGCCTGGAATGGGGGTTGTTCGCGTCTCAGGTGCATGAGAGCTCCTTATGCTCACTGTCGCACTTGCATCATCGCTGCCACTTATTGTAAACATTGCGTCGTCCTGCGGAAGTTCGTTCTTCAACTGGTTTCGTGTCTATTCTCGGGTCTGCTCTCTGGTATAACTTCGCATTAGACTTTGAAAAGACGCTGGTATCAGGGAAGCACCTTACAGTATAATTCGAAACCTTTGATTGTGAGATTGAATAGGCTGCGCCGACACAGTTCTTGCTTTAGATCGTCAAACGTATCCAGCGTGGAACAAGGCAGACTTGATATTCGACAATTGTTTGGTTTGCAGAAGATAACAGATTGCCAGGTTGTCGAATAACGTTTTTAGTCTTATGGAGTACTTGGACGGGGTCCGAGCTCAATTCAAACAGAGATGTTGCGTGCTGCGTATAACAAAAGTAGATTCTCTACCAACATGAACCTAAAGATGATTTGGGACATAAAGTAATAGTACTGTAGTAGTGAAGCTGCAAACTGCAAACGCGTTGCTGCCTAGATGCTGTGCATTGTTTTGGCTGAACGCGACGTGATGTACGTTCCAACCAATCATATTCAGACGTGTGGCTACATATAAATGAACTTGCTTTTTCATTTATCAAGGGCAAGCGCTTATGGTCGGTATCTCGGTCGAGAATTCCCATCCATACAATACGAGTTCGTACGTTTTCAAAAGATCGATCGGATTTGACGAGTGTTTGCAGGAAACCCGTGAGACGCTAGCAGTAGAATATGATAACGTGAAGGCCAGGAGCTCCAGGCAAATCAGTAACAGGCATCTTCGCGTAGGCGTTGTTCTTCCTCGCGTAGTCGTTGTAACGCCTTAGCAGAATATTCAGCGGTCAGGCGTCGTTGCTGCTTTGCGGCGAGTTGCCGGCGGAGTTCTTCGATTTAATTCATTGCGATAGTGTCGCTTGAGCTGCACTTTCTTTCCGAAATTCTGGATGGATCCACCCAGTCAAATGCAAGCTTATCTGCTTTTTTCCATCAACAAACATTCTCCTTGATATTTTTTATCCAAACGGAGTACTATGGTATAATGACCTGCCCCTTTTAGTTAGTTAGTGAGCTTGCGAGGCTTCTTTCAAATGGTGGCGTAACACGATTAGGGCTAAACAGGATTTTCGACTGGTTGACAATGTCGCATCGGCTGAGCCACTCTCAACGCTAGGCCAAATGCGTCGAAGCAGCCTGCAACACAGGGAGCAAGTGCGACATGGTCCGGGCTTCTGCGGTACGGCGTTCTGCAAATTTTCACTGGAGGCAATAACCAACCTGGCCGCAAAGGTTCAGCATATTTCCATAGGCAGCGGAGATAAATACTTACGGTCAAGAGACAACCTGGAGAGTCCTACCAGCGAGGACAATATATGACCAGCTTTCCAGCATGCCCTCAAGCGGAAGAGCCATTTCCGGGTTGATGTTAGGCAGTGGAAGTACAATACATCGATTGTGTTGTGTGACCTTGAGACATTGGCACTGGTCTTCTCCAATAAATAGCGTAAATGTCTCGAGCATCGCAAACTCGTGGAGATAATCCTCAACATTAATGAATGCCAATTGAAAGCTGACATCGCTAGGTGTCGTATACGGAATATTTCGAGGCCCACTGCGAAATCGGATCTCACCAGGGGTGTCTGGCATAACAGCATACTTAATACGTGTGTAAAAATAATATCCTGGTCGTAGTTGATATAAATGTATTGGCTATTGAATCCGAGCCGAAGTTTGTGATAATGCCGGAGACCGAAGCGCCTAGAATGGTTGCAAACTTACGATATTGCAGGTGTCTTTTCTGGAGACGCACGCCAGGGATATTGGCCTCGGCGAATTTCCTCGAGCCATAACATTCTTGAGTCCTGTAGGACAAGTCGTCAGACGTGTTCTTGTAACTCGAGCGGTATGCATAAGAATTGGCAGTAGATCATCCGAGAAAATCGAAATTTAATTGAAAAGACAGCCGTAGTTTGACTTTGGCAGGAAATTAGATAGCAAAGATTGCTTCCTCGACGTTTGATTCGAGAAGTGTCGCCCAACAAGTTGCACAGCATTCAATTACTTACAATACAACTGTCGCGGAGGTAGAGGCTATATATTCGTGAAACGCACGGGAGCTTCACAGCTCACAAGTTGCTCTCTCAATTGTGCAAGCTATGGCAATGGTTGTGAGTTCGTAGCTGCGTACTGCAAGAAGGAATGCACTCTGGAATCTGCAAAGTAGACCTTGCCTGTGAATGTAAACCTCAAGTTGTGGACCCAAACCCCAGGAACAGGTGAAATGTGGACCTAAGCTCCGGCGCCCCGGGTGTAGACCTCGGAGTCTACAGTCTTTAAGCTCGGTACACAACAGGCAAAGGAGATAAGACCCATCCTCTCATTCAAGTTGGTCATTTGCCGCTGAATAGTTCACTTAAGAAGTTCCGATCTCAGGCTCTATCGCGGCACATAACCGTACTGTGCACGTATCTAGTTTGGAAAATCACAAGTCCCGCCCCAATCGAACAGTGACTATCTTCCTAAATATGGCCATCCCACGCTCACATACTACCCCAAACGCTGAGCCCATATCACAGTAATTTCTTTCCTTTCTCCTTATACCGTTACTGCCGTATCTCAGGCTTATCTATCATTCGCTAAGCATCCAACATACTAATTACGCGATACTTCTAATTCAAGATACTTTTCACTTAGATTTCACTTTTGGGGCCACGTTGCCGTAGTAGTGTCAAGAAGATTTTGTCATGTGAGTATGATTAGAAGTCCTAAGCCGTCCAAACTGTTGTTTTTAATGATCGGTAAGCAAACTCGATGGGTCGCAAGAATAATGGGGAAACTAATATCGAGAACATGGCGTGGATGTCGGGATTTTGTGGCTTGTTTAGATAGAAGAAAACACGATTCTATGCTGCCAGAGGAAGCTTCTCCTATAGGTCTCGCGCTCCCTTTTAAAGTGCTCTATATTTCAGGCTCGGATTAAATGTTTGTCCGCAGACAAGTCTCAACCTCGAATCAATGCACCAATGGCCAACGTATTTTGTCTGCTAAGCACTTAGATCCTGTTGAGGAAACGACGTTATAAGTAGAAGCAAGGCCACAACATTATGACGTATTGCGGAACAGCCACCGTCTATCTCGTTACCAATTGCCGATCTACCCCAAAGACAGGGACGGCTAGAGACCCAATATTTTCACGCTATCCATATATTCGGCAGCATAGCCGACTAAATATATATAGCAACCCGTATTACCCTGCCTCAGACCGGGCTTTCCAGGCATCAGTTACGCTTGTGATATTTTACACCAAGGGCTCCAACAAGGGATACACACGTCAGAACGATTGGTGGACGCCATGAGTCGACCAAAGAGTCATTAATGACAGTCAGGACAGCCTTCTTCAAGTCTCCTGATAGGGCATTGGAGAATCCCGTTAAGCCGGTCGGTGTGACCAGGGTGCCGTGGAGGCCTTGAATCCCAAGCTGTTGTAGGCCGCTGGCTAGATTGTTTGTAAAGGTCACTTGCGCTATCGAGACGAAAATTAAGCTGTCAAGTGGTAGACAAGACGTTAGCACATTCCATCCGTTTCGGGACGGAGGGAAGGGGTTGTGTCAGAAACAGTGAGAACGAACCTTCCCATGGCTTGTGAGAACGCGACCATACCAGAACCGATGGCTATGTCCTTAAGAGCAAGCTGGCTCTGAACAATAATCAAGGGAGTTACGCTAAACAGAGATGAACCTATCGAAAAGATAATCTGGTAGCCGACCCACTTTCCTGGTCTCGTGTCTGGCGTGAAGGTTGTGAAGAGTCCCGAACCGACGGCTCCGAAGACGGTGCCAATCAACATCCAGATTTCGACGTGCCCTGTCTTGGAGATAAGCGCTCCGCAGCCGAGGAGGGTAATAACGCTGGCGATGAGCCATGGCAAGGTGTAGACTGCCGACATCAAGGGGCTTGCCCCCTTGACATCTTGAAACCATCTGCGAACCTCTAGTTAGTTCACAGCCAAACGAGCCAATGCATGCCATGGCAGCAGTAAGTCCTTACTCGGGGATGTAGTAGGTGAGCACATAGATGGCGCCACTGGAGCAGAAGCCGTACAGCGATGCATATAAAACGAAACTCTGTGTAAATATGCGTGAGGGCAGCATGGCCTTCTCGCCCTGCCAAAACTCAAGGGCAATGAAGGTAAGGCCGAGGACCCCGGTAACAACCAAAAGAGCAATGATGCGACCGTCAGTCCAGGAGTAACTGATGCCCCCCCATTGCAAGGCCAGAAGAAGGCAGACCACGGTCGGGACCAGGGCGGCCAGTCCAATGAGATCCAGCGTTCGCATCAAGTCCGGGAAGGAGGTAAAGGCCGGTATTAAGCTCGCAGGTGGCTGGATAAAGAGCCTGGAGACGACATAGAGGACAGCTCCCAGTGACAGATTGATATAGAAGGCCCAGCGCCACGAGGCCCCTTGGGCCAGTGCTTCGCTTACCAACGGACCAGCGGTAGCAGCAATCGAACGGGCCATCCACATCGTACTCAAGGACAGAGCTCGCTTGTCTGAGGGGGCCAGGATGGGCACGAGAGAGTAAGCCGTAATCAGGAGACCGGAGGAGCCGAGGCCCGCGATGGCGCGGCCGGCGATGAAAGTTGGAGAATCAGGTGCCACTCCACAGATGGTAGAGCCAACGAGGAAGATCAACATGGCACTGGAATAGACCCAGTAAACCGAATATCGTGCTGCAAGCTTGCCGAAGAGCAGATGGGAGATGCAGAGGGTCATGCGGTAGATGCTGCCATACCAGCCGACATCTTTGAGCGATTGAAACTCATCAGTAATGTATGGGATAGCTGTTGCAACGAAGGTACTGTCCTACAAACGGCACGCCATCAGCATCTGCCTTCCCACGGCAAGGAAAGCAAACGGTGCCAGGGTGGCTTACTAAGGTGATGAGGAGAATTCCTAGGCACAGAGTCGTGAGAGCCATACAAAATTTGGCTGGCGATGGATATTGCGGCTGGGGGTTTGGATCATGCTGTTCCGGTTCTTGGGCGCGCTCTAGCATCGTTCCCTCGGCATTGCGCATGCTGCTTTCGCTCTTGCGCGTCGCATCAGCGCCCGTGACTGGTCGCAGCTGGTCGTCGGCAGCCTCCATTTGCACTGATATGCTGTATTGGGGGTAAGGCATTCGGACGAAGGAAGGTGGAGAAGATAGGCGTTCCCACGAATGTGAAGTATGTCTTGTTCTAATGACAGACTCGCTGCTGTCCTGCGAATTCGTGACTAGGCAGTATGCAAGGAAGAGGAGTGAAGGCCAGACCTTCGTTTGAAGTCACAGCAACGATATATATTGCTGTCTTTGTCCTGCTACAAACTCAATTTGGTACTAGCCGGTTTCGATCCGACCACCATTTCCCACTGGCAGGAAAAGAATTTTGTGACCCAAAACATTCCTTACACGCCATTCTCAATGCTATGCCGGATTAGGATGTCAGTCTGACTGACATCCCAATCTGGCCAAAAGAAATGTTTGTGTTATCGGAACATGCATCTAGCCTCCACGCTCCTGGTCCTCCAGCCTTAGATATGATATACTGTATTTCGTGTGTACGGGCAACACTAAGAAAAGAGCAACGGAGAGGGGACCGGAGACTGTTATTAAAGCAATTCTTTTTTTTTTTTTTTTTTTTTTTGGAGGGGAACTAAGCCATTGTTTTGTGTTCCTGTGTAGGATACTCCGTTGTCCAAACTGGTAGGACGTACTACTGGCACCAAAGCATTCCTTGAGAGTATTGCGGGAATAGTTGAAACTCCACGATCGAGCATGCTAGTCAACTTATTGATGTTTTCAAGGCCGCGATTGATCCCTAAGCTATTTCCGCAAGATCTCCCAGGACTCCGCGGCTTGCCGTAACACAAAGTGACTGCCTTGCGCTGCGATGACCACCAACTCGTAGAAGCCTTTATTGATTTCGGAACGTCAAGTTCTAGTACGAGATGAACGACCAAAGAAGCTAGTTATTTACATCCCACAAAACATACTGGATGCAAAGCGGTATATCCGAAGGATGCCTTAACAGCGAAGGCACATTCCGGAGCCTCGTCGGCTGTACGCCTGAGTGGCAACACTACGGCTATGTGCTGGGACCCGCATGACTTGCAAGGACTGCAAAAGCCTTACAGCTCGCGCTGCGGCATAAGAATGCGCCTGGCGGATACGACGCTGTCTTCCTGCTGGCCAACCGGAAATACCGGTCTCGGGGCCAGTGATACTATCGAAAACTCTGACACCGGAATGATATTCCCACGAAGGTGAAGGCCGGTATACCTAGTGTCTATACTCACGGCCATGTTTCGAACGATCCGATGCAGTTGTTACGTTTCCCCTTGACAACCTGTTTATGTTGTTGGCTTAACCCATAATCATGACCGTAGCTTTTTTCGTCGGTATGTGGAGAGCGTTTAAACAGATACAGAAACGTACTGTAATACTTAACCAGTTAGTAATTCCACTTGCCCGTGCCATTTTCGCTTAGCAAGTGGATCAAATGCCCGTAGACCGATGATATTGTGGAGCCTCAACCCCGGCTTTTCGGATGTTGGCACTGGAATTCATGTTCTCTTAATTCAGGTTGAAAGGAACGGCACCATACTTCAACAGGTCCTGCTTTTACATCAGGGCGATCAGTCGAGCTCTGCACTATGAAAATTGTTGCACTGCTCCTCCTTTAAGTAGCGACTAATGGACCATGAAACTGTGATGTTCTATCATTTGTGGCTAATGGTCAATCACGGTCCTCTTTACATGCCTTACTAGGTAGCAATGCATCAATAGATGTTGTTTCGAAAAGACGTCTCCACCAAACTGTAGTACAGAAAACTCAATGTCAGCTGCAGATGGCCATGCATCAAGCTGGGTGGATTCAACCAGAATTTCAAAAAGACAATGTCACTTCGCTGAGTCTTCCCCGAAGCTATTCCGAATGCGGATGTCAGTCAGACTGACATCCGGATGCGGCCAAAACAATGCTCGCTTTGCCCAACAGTAATGCAGGGTCGGATCAAAAATATGTATTGTACGGCTCATTTGGTAATTCAGAGGGATGTCGATTAAACAGGAATGCGCCCCGTTCATGCTAATTTCCTGCCCACCCTGGCAAAAGGCTGACGGTCCTGGCTGAGCAACGCAGCTTCACGAACTGGCTACAATTCCTTTCGGGTAAAATATTGCTTCGACTGATTCTGCCTTTGGGGCTGGGGGTTTTTGGCGAGCAGCGCATTGTTAGCAAGTTAATGCTTACCCCTTCCGGCTGCCCAGGCATCCTCCTCGGACCAAACGAGCCAGCTTGTTCCTTACCCCCACGCTCTAACGCAGCAGATTTCGAACCGCGGTCTCCAATTCTACAATGCATGACTCTATGGACTACGCGCCATGTATTAGTCCTCGCGGGCGCTTCGCTTTAACGAGATTATTGAGAAGCCCAGTTTTCGTTGTACGGGAACAAATAATATATATATATATCCACGTTTTTTTGCTGTTTGTTTGCAATCTTCAAGTGCATCTAAGCAACATTAAGTTCACCTGCCCCTACAGTACTACAAGACTCCAATGATCCCTATTATTGTTGATATAATACAGTATGACGAGTAGTCCAGGGCTGTTTTACCGGAAATTGCTTAGGCGACCTAGCCAAGTTACACCGCAAATATGAATTAAAGTCAAATCGTGCAGTTGCCTTGCTCAGCCTTACGTCAGCTTAATGCAAGCATTAAGCAAACAAGTTGGAAACGATTGTGATAAAGTACTTATAGAAAATCTGCCAGAGAAAGAGGCGCCTTAATTATTCGGGCCAGGCAAGCACGTGCGGCTTCGACAAGATGTTCACTACGCCTTGGTCAATGCATGGCGTAGCAGGCTGATTTCACTTGTGTGGACGCGAACCACTGTCCACGGAGATACTTAAAGGCCTCCATTCGCCCGTTCCTGCTGGGTGGACAGCATATGTGTCACCATTGGCTTCTCCTTCGATACTCCGTCTTTCTCAAGCTGCTGTCTCGACCTCGCTAAAAGTTAATCTCTATCTTTATTGCAAGACACTTGTCACAACTCCTCCGAAATGGGGTGCGGCATGTCCACAGAAGAGGGCCCTAAGGACTCAACGAAAATTCCCACCGTCATGATGGACTCAACCTTGTTGCCTGCTCGAAAGAAGCCGGCGGCCACGCAAGACGGCCTCGATCCGAATGCACAAGTAGCACAGCAATTATCAAGCAACAGCAACCAACCTTACAGACTTCAGGTCTTCGACAAGGCGCCCCCGAAATACGAAGGGAACTGGTCGACTCTCCCATCAGGCCTCGCTGACTTTCCGGCCGGAGTCATAGTTGTACTTAATCTCCTCAAGACGGCGGCCAAGCTGACTTACTGGGGCCACAAGGGTGCCTGGGCTGCTTTAAATGAGCGACATGGACAGATATGGCTCGACTCGGCGTATACGCTACGCCCAATTACCTATACGGCCATTCTTCTCTATGCCACCGTTCGATTGCTGGTCGGGAATGCGCTAGGTAGCAAAACAACCTTTTACTTCACAACCTTTCCCAATCTCAAAACGGATCAGCTCTCCCCCATTGAACTCAATACGCTGAAAGCTCTGATGGAAGTCTTTAACGCCAAAACCTTCCGGCTGGCCTGCGAGCTTATCTTTAAGAACAGCACTGCACTGGCCGACCAAGGCTTGGAAGAGTTTATCAACAATGATGCCAACTTTTTCGAGAAGGACACACCAGATGAGAAACTGGTCAAGCTGTTGGCATTCACCAGAGAGAAGATGAAAAGGTTTTGGCACGGATGGGACGGCAGCGATCTGGACTTTGAAAAACTACGATCTCTGTACAAGAAAGCACAAAAAGAATCAAACTTACAGCGCATGCTACTCAACAACACTTCATTCATCTATCAGATGGCGGTCGACAGCTACAAGAGACAGGTGGAGTCGAGCATGATCTTCCCCCGCACGTGCACCTTCATTCTAGGAACTCGGTTGGAACCGGCCGAAGTTGAAGCAATACAGAATTGCCAACTCGAAGGTCGCGAAGCGTCACGTAAAGCGGCAAAGGGGGTGCATAGGATGACTAAAGGGTCCTTGTGGAGAGGGCCCACCCAGCCGGAGCGCGACTCTGTGGCGGAGAATGCCGGATCGGTGGCCAACGAGCTGGAATTGGTAGGCCATCAGTTCTGCATCCAAGCCATCGTCTTTTGCGACCACCTGAACGATCAAGCCAAGGAGGCGTACGATAAGGTAGACAACTTCCTCCAGGGCGAGCCGGACGACATCAACGACGTCACCTACGTCTCTGAGGCGATGTTCTTGTGCTACTTCCTCAGCGCTATCTGGATCTTCAAGACCACCACCTCGCACGACCCCCACGTCGACGGCTGGGAGGAACTGCAAGGCAAGCCTCAGTATAATGAGCAATACATCGTGGACGAAAACCATGTCATCTGGTTGCCCAGTCCCAAACTTATTCGCCGGTTCGTGTTTGATATTGTGGACGAAGACGACGACGACGACGACGACGACGAGGAACTATTCTCCAACGACAAAACCCGTGCCCCCCGGCAAGACGAAATTGATGTCGCAAACGGCGTAAAACTCGGCACTATGACCAATGCGAAATCCTAGCACTCCCACGTATCTCGACTTTGGTATCATGGTTTTTCATTCGTGGACGAGCCAATTCTTGGTCGTCGAAGGGCACTATGCTGGGCATAGGCGCATTGCACAGCCCGTGTTTCATGCAAAAATGTTATTGCGCCTGGTAATCTCGTTCTGCTCCGTTTTCCTCGGTCAACCTGCTTTACACTCAGCGACCATCAAGATCAATGCTGCTGCCGTACTGTATATCCACGAATATTGATCGCGCGGTGGTCATGAATTGGATTTTACGACCACATTCCGCTGCGATGGCATCGTTTTGATCGTCGCAGCTCACGAGAAGCTTTGTTTTCCTCGTCCTCCTCCACCCAGTGGTGCTTTCTCTTGCGGGGACTTGGTGACTGGATGGCGGGGTGTTTATGGTCTGGCTAATGTTAGAGTAATTGACATGATTCCAGGGGGGAGGTCCTTACTTGTTGCACAAGTCTGATGCGCCTTCAACCCGCTGGAGCTCAGCGGAGTGCTAACATGGTCCTGCACTTTGTCCATCCAATCCTCAACCGCTTTATTGTGGCAGACCGCTGTCCTCACAACAGTGATACCATCGCTCGTCAAATCTTTGCTTAAGTCGTTATTAGTGATGCCAACGCTCTTATCCTTGTTGCTGGAGTTGGTTCGTCTGCATTTTGGAGGCGCTACCTCTTGTTTTTGGTCCGGGAAAGTCTCAATTATATCGGTATCAATATCTCCTACAAGCTCCTTCCCAAGTGCCTGGCCGAGTCGCTCCTTGAGGCCCAGAATCGGAAATACGGGTACTTCCTGGTACTCGATTTCCATTCTCGTAGCTCGGCATTTGTGACGAGATTGAGGCGAGTCAAACATCATTAAGAACTCGGATGTCATCTTGGCAGTATATACAATGAAAGCCTGGGCCTCGATCTCCTGCGATAGCGTGAACAGGCGGACGGTGATATCTGTTGTATTGCTCTTCTGAGTTCTGTCGGCATCGAGGTAGAAACGCTACTGTGCCAAAGAGATTGCGGTGGCAACAAAGTAGGGGTCTTCGTGCAGATTGCTTGGCACCATGGTCTTGTATTTCAAGATATTCAACTTCCGGACCGGCTTGTAGGTATTGTTGCCTTGAGGACCATTCCTGACTTGAAAATACCCACGTCTGACGCGATCGAGAGCCTTCGTTCGGATGTATGCCAGGATAGGGGCTTTGCTGGACGTTGCGGTATGGTGCTTGAAGTGTATTTGTTCGCAAACATCCTTCTTGTAAAGGCGGTTTCCGGACTTGAGGATGATCTGCGGACTTCTTTCGCCATCTCCGAGATGAGACGGGAAGAAGTTTGACAGAATGCTTTCCAGCGCTTGTGCCTCTGTACCGTCTTTGACTTTTTTGTTATTAAGGGCGTTAATATCTCTAGCGATATCGCCAAGCCGTGATGAAAAATGCAGCAACGAGTTTTGTTGCGATGGCTGGGGATTCTCTTGTGGTGGTCGTCGGATAAATTGACAATCAAGCAGTTGCGTGTGTAAATCAGTCCAGCGGCGAGGCCCGACAAAGAGCGATGTGCCCTGATGATCGTGCATAATGTCCAATAATGAGCCTCGCTCGGGCATGATAATAGGCCTGCATAACCGCTCGGGGCTGGGAATGGACATTTCGACGGTAGATACTTCAATGTCAGGACCTTCTGTACGGGTCTGGCGACGTCTCTCGACAGTCATTTCTGTCGATGATATCGATTAGTACTAAAGATCGACAGTCAAAAGCCCGAACTGCGAGTATTGCCGATTTTATTAGTATGTAAAACGTAGAATATGATTTAAAGACTGCGATCATGACACTTCTCAAAAAGGAGTCATTATAACGATCTGAAAAAAAAAAAAAAAAAAAAAAA
>JACVEI010000525.1:0-21301 GCA_018115615.1 Pestalotiopsis sp. DP-2020a | reverse complement strand
CCGTAAAAATAAAGCGCGTGGAGGTTTAATAAACTAAATTTATAAAATACCTACGTTAGGCTAAAATAATAAGCTAAAAAAGTAAAAATTTATATTTACGCTACCGGTTTTAATAATAAAATTTAACTCGCTAAACGCAACTTTAACATTAATAATATTATTATTATATTTAGTTATACTTTTAAAATGCTCGCTCGTTTCGAGTTTTATACGGAATAATTTATTTAAATAACATCCGTATTTATAAACACGAAAAAGTCGGTAAAAAAGGCTAACTAATAATAACGCAACGAAAAAACAAAAAGTTAAGCTTATTTTTATATAAAAAGCGGTAATCCTTTATTTTTTGTTTTTATTTGCATGCTAACTTTTTTTAATTTTTTTTATTTTTACCTTCGACTTNAACAAAAAGTTAAGCTTATTTTTATATAAAAAGCGGTAATCCTTTATTTTTTGTTTTTATTTGCATGTTAACTTTTTTTAATTTTTTTTATTTTTACCTTCGACTTTACTTATTTTAAATATCCGCGCAAGCCAAACGCAGTCCTCCTTACTTATTAGTAAATCATAAAAAAATCGAATATATCGGCCAGCGTACCTTTTATAAATAGATTATTATNTTACTTATTTTAAATATCCGCGCAAGCCAAACGCAGTCCTCCTTACTTATTAGTAAATCATAAAAAAATCGAATATGTCGGCCAGCGTACTTTTTATAAATAAATTATTATCGATTTAACGGAACCTGCGCTTTAATACGGCTAATACTCGCAAGTATTACGTAAGCATAATTTATATTTCCTTATATCCTGCAAATGCGTAAATCTTAAAGTCCTTATCACGGTTAATTACTAACTTTTCTTAAATAACGTATATCGAATGTTTCGATACCTTGTCGATAACCGGATCGTGCAATACTTACGAGCACCGACTCAAATCATCAAAACAAAGTGTCCGCCGGATATACCTCAGCGGAGACTGTGGTATTTGCTTCGATCAAAAGCAGCGCCCTACACTTTCTACCCAGTGTGGTAAGATCTCTTGTTTCGGTGAGAACGCTTCAGACATCTGATCTATTTGTAAGGCATACATTTTGCACGCGATGCATTGACGAACTTTTAAATTTCCAATTTTCACAGGAAAGCGAAGGTGGGAAGTTTCAACCGATCTGTCCTCTTTGTCGTACTAGCATGTATGACGGGGATGACCTTCACCTTGAACTTGTGCAGATCAAGGATACAGGCCGTGAGGTTAAGGAAAACATTTGGATCTACCAGTATCAGTAGTGTGGCGTTTTCACATTCCAACAATGAACAGCCTGTGAACGAGCTGAAAGACCATGCGTTGTTTTGATTGATGACATCTGATGGTACAAGCAGGAGGGCTGATCCCACTCTCACCTCCCGCATGGCAATCTGTACCCAAATCTCCAACTCACAAAATGGGCAGGATCTAGTTGACCAACGGCTGCAGCAAGATGAAGAGCCGCCATGGCAGTTTAACACGGGACAAGACAGAGTCCTAAATCAAGGAGGTGTCTTGCTATCACGTGCTCATCGCTCCCAAGTGTAGTACAGAAAGTGTTGGCGGTCACCACATTGCACAAGCCGACTGCGATACAGTTTCTAGCAAGTTGCAGGGAGCATATATCAGGGGTCAATCAAGCTTGAGGTGTCTGCGAGCGGAAGTTGGGACTAAAAGTTGTACAAAACGAGGGGAATCTGTTGCCGGCCTTTTTGGCCTTCTGAAGGGTGCGAACAACTGCATATTCATGCTCGGACCGAGCGTACTCAGTAAGTCCCGTTACATAGCGACTTATCTATTTCGATGGTGCCTTCATAGCAGTAGATGAAGACTCAGAACATGTATAAGTGGCATTCCAACTTTCTCTGGCACTGTCTTTTTTTATCTGTTGGCTCGGCTCATGTAACGTCGTTTGCTTCCATCAGGATAGTAGGTCACTGGGGACCGGCCAAACTATCGATGCGTGTGATGTAAGACAGTCAATGCGTATTGATCGATGTCCATCTCGACGTCCTCATGAGCACGGTTGAACATATAGAACCCACCACCGTACACGAGGCTGAGACGCTGAGGATCTAAATCTTGCTTAGCTGGGGTGAACAGAGGACATGTTCAAGGCAATCGATAAATTCTCTCCGCATTTTCAAAGACTGGATATCGGTGAATGTTCCCTATAGGAAATGAAGCTTTGCTTCCTGGCTACACATGAAACTTGCGCCAATGAGACGGCCCTCCTGAGCAAAACTGTCTACGAGAGTGATCCCACACAAAGCTGAGAGTCCGAGCCACCGTCATTTGCGAACTCAATGAACTCCTCCTTCTTCAGCAATTTTCCAGCCAAAAGCTTACCCATATGCGTTTTCTCGATTCCTTCATTGTTGCGTCGGATCTTGGCCATCAGTTCATGCAGAAACTTAGTTGGGCTACGGGTGAAGCGCCCATCATTCACACACGAACCTGCCTTACAACCTGGCGGTACAAATCCATCTGCCTCAAGGGAGGTACCACTGTTGACAGTTTCCCAGGCAAGGCAAAGAATTTCACAGATCTGAGAGTATTCTTCGAAAGATTGTAGGTACAGCTGCCCAGCGAACAGGTTGACTTGGTTTGCCAGACGTCGTGGTATACTGTTTGCATTTTGCCTCCGAGGTACAGTATATAGCATAAAGTGATCCAAGGATGGATTGTTTGAATTCATGCGGGGATTGTAGAGGTGTAAAGTCACCAAGTCTGAACGCTTGATGTCTTCGAGCAGCTCTTGCGCTTCATACTGGCTGATAACAACCAACTGCACTGTGGATCCACGCTTCAAGCCGGAGCTGAGGATCCACTGTACGGGTCGTTGAAAGAGATCAGACTGATCATTCGGACCCGACTTCACTGTCCTCGCAAAATCTTCTGTGACGAGAAGATTGCATGGGAACTCGTTGATGTCTGTGTGAGCAGCAGCGCTGGTATTGCGCAGAGCTTGGAAGGCCGGTACCACGCCGCCCTGGACCGTGTTTGCAATGCCACGACGAACAAATTGACGCACATTTGGATGTATCCGGTGTTCCAAAGGCTCCGCACCTGGGGGTCGTTCCACTTGGCGCTCCTCTTCTGCTTCTGGAGATAGTTCACGCTCTTGTTGTTCGTGTAACGAAGCCATGTCGGTGTCCAATGGCCCAAACTTCCCCAGATGATCGGTGATCTGTCTAGCCGTAGCATCGCCAAGACTCACGCACAAGTCTGCCACATTTGAGCCCGAGAATTTCGGACGATAGCGTCGTTCCAGCGAGTGTGCCTCGTCTTCGAGGAAGAGCTCGGCCCAAGTGGCGGAATGATCCTCCTGGGACTCGACTCGCTCCTGTCGGACGCGATCCTGCTTATAGAACCTCGACGCCTGCGTAGCCCAGAGTGGAGCAGACTTCTTAGCGTCAAAGTGCGTCTCCCGAATGGCCCATGTGAGCACGTGAGTGACAGTGATATTGGAATCGGTACGAATGGAGTGCTGCTGCTTGATCCTGTTCTTGATCTCATCGGGAATGCAGAAAACCACCGACTGTCCGTTGCCCAACATCCGCATTCGCATACACGCTAAGATCGGTCAGATGCTTAGGATCTTCTCCAAGCATATGGGTTGGAACTATGTTACGTACCTTGAACAAGCCGATCCTTGGTGACATTTTGACCTAACGTGACCGCAGCGCGATAGTCTTTAGGCAACTTTAGATCTGTGCCTCTGGTGTGCGATTCATCGAGGAATACGAGACACTTGTCCGTTTGTTTGGCGAAGGGGGAAATCTGAAAAGGCTCAACGCAATCTGATCGATCGATGACAGATAGAACGTCATCGTCATCGAAGAAGATCACGGCTTGAGTCTCGTCACAGTCATCATCTCTCAATTTCAGCCACGTCTGAGCGACTTGTTTGTTCGTTAGGTCAATGATTTGGGCACCTACATCAAGAATAACTCGAACTTCAGAGGTCAGACCTATGAACTGTTGCAGGACCTCGGCGCCGTCTGAGAGTGGGCCAGCCAACTTTGTGCATTTTGGCACGAGGAACACTTTGTTCTCGGGCCTGACCAAGTAATCCAGCACCAAGGCATTGGTGTGCATCTGTTGAGGCAGGTCGAGTTGTGTGATGGAGGCTGGCAAGATGTATCGAGAATCATTGGTACCGCTGAAGCCAGTGACCGAATGCGACTTGACTTTGCAAAGGTCCCAGCCAGATGCTGAAAGCTTGTGTGGAAATTCCTTCATCTCTTTGGCGAAGATGTTGTGCGACAGGAAGTAATCGATAGCTCCTTTGGAGTACCTCAGATGAGGAAAAATCTCCGCACTACACTGCACACGGTCTCGTAGATTGATGCCAGCTAGATCATGATATGAGCGCGGCAAATTCGGAGCATCGCGGACCCAGATCGAATACTCGGATGCCGCTTGGTCACTGTTCTTCAGGAGGCAGAACGAATCGAAGAGATCCTCGTCTGCTAATCCTGAATAGTAGTAACTGAAGCTGGTCAGGACCATGACAACATCAGGATGACTGAACTCGGACCTTGGTGCGGGATCATCTTTGGCCCTGAAAGGAACAGCCAGCCTAGTCTTGGGTACTCTTTTCTCGTGGACACCATAGTTGACACGCCATCTTTTCTGAGACAGAGCATGCGCGATGACTCCACCGGCGATCAAGCCTCGAAGCAGCAGCAGAGTGCTTACGACGGCGTCGGTCCAGAATTTTCCCTTTTCTACTATCTCAACATCAACAGAAGAGACATCGCGCATCGATATGTACCTCTGTACGGCGCTCCGCATCGCTTCTGGCTGGCGTGCAATAGGAAAACCCTCTAGTCCTTCCTGGCATATCTTCTCACTTAGGCGCTTCAGGAGCGCTCTCAGAGCATCTTCCCTGAAAATTCGTATCCGCGGATAGCGCCATGATTCTTGATGCCAATCATACACGTCCATCGACTGAGGAAATTCCGATTCCATACTTGGGCACAGCTGCCTGACGTGTTCAAGGATTTGTTGGGTTATCAACCAACGGTGAGGACTATGCTCAGTCGGTCTCTGTTGTCCGATTGTATACACAAGCTCGAAATTTACACTCAAGACCTCGTCACTCTCATCGATGATATCCCTTGAGCAGGCATCAAAACGAGCCTGAGTCTTCAGCAGCGCGCGAGCTAGCGTGGCTTCTCCGCTGATCATCTGCTCTATTCCCATCAACTGGAACGACAGCAAGTGTTCTGGCTGGACAAGCATTATGCCGCCTCTCTCGATGCACTGATTCAGCATGTGGCCTAGTATTTGGCTCTTTTCATTGTCGAAGCGAACATCACGCGAGATTGGAAACTGATATACCCGGCGTCCCACCAGATTGCCGAGCCGTGCGAGCAGAATCTGTAGCATCTGCTGGAACTGTGGCTTGGTCACGATGAGCCGAACGAGCCGAGAACTGTCGGCCAGCGCAAGCGCGATAGAGGGGGCTATCACGGATGATTTACCCTCTCCCATGTTGAGTTGCATGGTTGCGTTCCCGCTGTTTGGAGGATCCATCATCTGCAAAGCGATCTGGTGCTGTACGCGGCGAATCAAGAGGCCGCTGTCGCATTCCAGAAGGAGCCATGCTGGACGCTCCATGGGGTTCCAATCTTCGTGGCCCGGGTTTTCAAGTTCCTTTATCAGTTCGCCCTCATTCTGATAATGCTGAAGCAAGCGATCGGCACGCTGCAGGTCTGCCAAAGCAACACCATATGCCACGATCTTCTTCTTCCAAGACTCAGACAAAAGCTTCCACCGGATGTCCTGCAGCTGGCCCAGAAAGAAGGAAGGAGAACGGCGAGGATAGAAGTGGGCTTGGCCTGGTATCGTCTCAATCTCTTCGGGCGGTCCTTGGGAGACAATTGGATCCGAGCCCGACCTTATCATGTCTGTATCCAACATCAACGACGCAAATAGTTCGGAAACACGAGTCTTGCACTCGATCTGGTACTCCTGCAGCAGGTTCCTCAAGAGTGTACGCCGCTGAATCACATGAGAACGTGGATCCTGCTGCGTTCGCAAACTCGTTTGGCTCTGTTGCAGCTCGCGAACATAATCGAGCTCGTATTCCGACGTGGCTTGCTGCCTGAGATGGTCAAGAACACCGATCAAATTTCCACACAAACTCATATCTCGTGGTGTAGCTTCGAGAGACACAGACAACTGAACTCTTGGCGTGGGAGTATGTGATGGTTCGTTGCATCGAAACAGAGCTTCCACCGCAACGTACCTGGTCGAACGAGAAGCAGAGGCAGTTTGGACAGGACCATATACTGGTCTAATTTGCAAAGGCCTCATTTCATACGTCGAGAGCGCACCATTAATCCGTTGAAGGTACTCAAAGAAGAGCAGATTGTCGTACCAAGTCCGCCATACAGATGATACATGCGACATGGCTTTCGGTCCGTTGATGTAGCCACCTGTCCATGTTGTGCGAGGATGGCTGCATGGCCATTGTTTACTCAGATCTTTGACGAAAGCTGCCACAGCCTTGTCCTTGTTGCCGTGGTATTCTCGGCGTTGTCTTGCATCAAACTCTTGGCGTGTTTCCCAGTGGCTTTTCTTAAAGTCTGACTCCGGGCAATCCTTGAGTGGAAGCACTGCCCGGGCCACAAGATCTTTAATTTCAGAGCTTTTGAACCCAAAACCTTCAGACAAATTGTATACCTTTGCCGCCGGAAGCTGGGCTTCCGAAACTCGGGGCAAACAGACCATCGCAAAGAGGGTTTGCGTCACCTGGCTCAGCTTTTCAGAAGCGTATGCTTGAGCCGCAAGCCATACGACGGTCTGGAATCGATTGATCCATTGCTGTCTATGCTGGAATGCATAATGAATTCTGCACCAGAGATCCGGAAGAGCACTTTCTGGTCGAGTCAGCCAGTCGGCGCTATATTGGACGTCAAGCAGCTCTGGCTCTTTATTGCTCGCGGTAATAGGGGAGGCTTCCGAAAGCAGGTCGTATATCTCTATGGGAAGATTGTTGTTTGGACGTTCTTGAAGCGATTGACTCTTCGCAAAAGCTCTGATGGCCATTTGGCGGGTACGCTCAGCGCGCTGGGATCCGATGTTGCGATCTCTTGCTTTGTAGCTAGCGTCTGTTTTTGTTGAGAACATCTCGGCTCCGAAACCATCAGTGCGTAAATACGCCGTGCCGTTTATATCTCTTTTGACTAACTCCATGTCGGAGTCATCAAGCTCGAATGTTGGCGGAGGTTGATTCGGAAACAGAAAGCTGGTCTGTTTTATACTGTGCAGTAAGTCCTTTGCGACGGTATAAAACAGGCTGTGCTGAGAAATGAAGCTCAGTTGACGAGACCATTGCACAGTCTGCATGACCTTCTCATTTCGAGGGTAGAATCGTCTGATAGGCGCCAGGCCAGCAATATGCTTGAGGCGATCACTCTCTTCTCGGTCGAGATGCAAGGACGATGCTACACCCGATGATTTCAAGATCATCAGTGCTTGTTCAGTGCCAGTTTTTCCAGTCATCGGGTCTGGGAGGCAGTACGAGGTTGCTGCGTGCAGCTGGGCAAGGAGTAGTTTGCTCTGCAATGTACCGCAATCCGTCAGCCTTCCCAACCTTTCGTCAACCCAATAAGCCTGGAGTTTCGAAGCCGTGCCGATCTCCACATGAACCTGCGTGTGCATATACATGGAAGGCTTATCGAAGTCCCCTTCAAGGATCACCTGCCCTTCGGGAATAAGTACTAAGCGGATGCCCGGATTGTCTGATCCTCGTAAGACAAGCTTGCTTTTCAGGCCGACTAAAGCATTGATGCTCTGTCGTTCATCGACCTGCATGTCCCGGAACTGAGACGACAGTATTCTTGGTGAGCCTCGGCGAATGGAGAAATCCATGCGGAAGCGAGGGAGTTCAACAGACAGACGTCTCTGAGCCGCATCGTACAGAATATGTTGATGGAGGCGATCTTCCAAGGTCCCGAACACCTTGCTTATGTGGCCAGCAATGATGCTCCAAGGATTGACAATGTAATCACTTTGACCACGGGTGAGTTTCCAACCATTCTGTTCACGAACCAGGCGCCAATTTTCCTTGCTTGTCTGCCAAGTACGGTCATTCGGCCGAAGCTCAACTTGCTCCGTGTCATGGTTGTACCAGTGTGTGAAGTTGTGTACGTATGCATCTGGAAGAATTCCTGCGACCATAGCCGAGGATACAACATCGTAAGTTGACCCCGGCTTCATCATATGTATCAGCAACTGATCAGAATGCCCTGGCATGTATTGCATGCCAAAGTGTACTTGATGGCCTTCAAACACCTTTGTACTCGAGAACTCCATTGCTGGGAGAGAGCTTGGCATCACATTCAGTAAGAGGCGACCAAAGAGACGGCGGTACTGTTTGTTGAGGTAGCTTGCAGGCAAACGGGACAGTGGTCGTCCCTTGACAAGCAGCTCCCCAGTCAAGGTGTTGTAGTGGACTGAGCTAGAGGGGCTTTCCATCCAGTACCCAGCCGATGGACTGGTACGCCAGTCAGATACTGAGATAAAGCCAGGCCAGTGTTGAAGGATGGCGGAGTCCAGCCCATTTTTCCTATGCAACAGGGTCTGATCCCTCAAGATTGGACTTGTACGATGCATGATATTTCGCCATCTATCAAACAAGAAAGTTTGAATCGAATCGTCCTTGTCCGCGAGCTGTGCATGATCGTGGATGATGATTGACGATTGGACTAGGATTGAGACTGCATCGGACTGACC
This sequence comes from Pestalotiopsis sp. DP-2020a, assembly GCA_018115615.1. Lineage (NCBI taxonomy): Eukaryota > Fungi > Ascomycota > Sordariomycetes > Amphisphaeriales > Sporocadaceae > Pestalotiopsis > Pestalotiopsis sp. DP-2020a. The sequence goes on along the minus strand of JACVEI010000525.1, from coordinate 12,526 downwards.
CAAGACATGCTCAATATGGTCCTGGTCCATGTTGAATGTGTCAGAGCATATCAGGGCAGTGTTTAGGAGCATGTGCTGAAGCTGCTTTCTCTGTTCGTCAATTGGGAGACTGCTTGACTTCTCCACAAGCTTGACCAGCCAGCGATAAGCCGTCATCCTGGCACGATTCAAGAATTCCAGTAAAGGCTCTTTGAGGGTTTTCGTAATTGCTAAGCATCGGGCCGCAAGAATGCTGAATATCCAGAGACAATTTGTGGATTCGAGGTTTTCCTCAATTCGTGATGTGCCATTGTGCATAGCAGTCAGCAGTTGACGGACCATGAGGTCATCTGTGAGAGTTGAGTGCGAAGCTCTACAGGCCTGCCCCGATAGAGCTGGTCCAGTCTGCAGGCAGATTTGGGCCAGAAAGATGACTGTTTCATCTTTGTTGAAATCTATGTGCGGGCTTGTGAGCTCTCGGAGTATGCTGATCCACTGCAGCTTATACCCATAGGGTAAAGATACCAGCGCCTTACATTCGCCAAGTGTCATGTGTGCAGGGTACAGATGCTGACTAGCGAGAACTTCATTTGGGTACTCGCCGTTTTGCTGATCATGCGTGCGTACCATGAACTTCTCCAGGTCCCGTGAGCGCTGTGGCAGCTTGACTCGACAGCTCGTTGAAACCTCTCTGCTAGGTTGAAGATCCGACATGAATATGTCCCAATGACCGTCAAAAGGGAGCAGACGGAGTCCATTATGGACGCAGACATCTGAGGTTCCGAGGGAGGCCAAGCACTTATCACTTCGATGTGTACCAAGATGAGGCTTGACTTCAGATAGAAGGTGCAAACGGCTGTTGTCTGGCTTCCGTCTCCAACGACTCAAACCACCATAATCCCGAAGCGCATAGAAATGTGTAGGAGTTTGGCGGGCAACCGGAGCAGATCTCAAGACATCCCCAATGAAATAGATCGTCAAGTCTCTCCAGCCTTGTAGGGGAGCCGGGGGATCAAGTTCGACAACAACGGCTTCCTTTTGCGAGGTGGAGGTCGGCAGTGGCCATTCGTGAACCTGGATTGTGAGCTGGCTTGCCTGTCTTTCATAGCTGCAGCTACTACATGAGGGACTGTGGTAGCTGTACGAATTGCCCCATTCATTGAAAGCTACAGCCTTCTGACAGGGTGTCTCGTCATGGAGTCGCACAAGTCTGCGATACTCCGTTTGCAATCGCTCCAATTCAGAAGACTTGGCTGAACTTTCTGCTTTCGCATGTTCCTCAATTTCAAGAAGTACTTTCTTATATTTTGGTGATTGGGAGAAGTATCGTGTGGAAAAGGAGCGGGCGTCTCCAAAAGATGTGAATATAGAAGGGCAATTCCTTTGGTGTGCAAAGCTTGTGCGTTCGATGAGATATCCTTCTGCCCTGTCCAGTCGTTCCATGTCGTGAAAGCAGCCTAGCAGTAAAGACTGGTAAAGCTCGACAGGGATTTCATGCTCGTAGTCTCTCAATAGTGGAAGAACTATGACTGCGGATTTGTCTGCCGCAATCCAGAGCTCCAGAATTGTCAGAAGCATTCGCGATCTACTCTCCGGACTATTTTGGTAGTGTTCGTCGGCATCCGCATGGTATTGTTCAACCGCACTCTTCAAGGCGTCGCAAGTGGACGTGACACGCAGATTACTTGCCAGCCACGAAGCAAGGCACTTGTCCACCCATGTTTCGAAAGCAGCTAGTCGAAATGACCGGTATTCGTTGTGGCCAGCACCCAAAATTTCGATGGGCAAATGGCATGGTGAAAGTGCCTGGATCTGAGAAATAGGCGTGAATGATGAAGGTGCGTGAGAGTTGGTACGAAGCGAAATAGTATGCAAAAACTTGTCCAGTTCCGGGATACTGATCACGGTGTCTCGTTCTGCTTCAAGGAGAGACAATTTCGACAGATCGAGAGGTGGGTCAGCCTGGTGACGAATTGTGTCCCAGCGTGTCTGCATGAGATGAGATGCTGAAACCATGCTTTGACTGACTGCCTGAATCAATGGATCGCATCTGGAATGCTTCATCTTCAGCAAGCGACGAGAGAGTTTGGCAGACATAGTATGCAGCACATCGCTTGCCATGGAAGCTGAACAGGCCGCATCCAGTATGCGAGACATCAAGAAGGCCATAAACTGCTTGTACAGCTCGTCCGAGCCGCTATTCCTCCGCCGCACGGTCGATTGCATAGCAACACGAACAAGCAACCATAGCGGGGTCCGCCGCCATGGGAGCTTGGCCGAGTCCCACATGACTTCTTCACGTGTATTCTTGCACAAGGTGTTCTCGATGACCTGGTTACCAAGCGGCAGCAGAACGCTGGCAAAAAACTCGGTTACCACACATGGTTTGGTTGTATCCCGCTCTTCATCGTGGCTTTGCTTAGCCTTTCTCACTTGAGGTCTCATTCCAGGGACCGCTTGATGACTCATTCTCGCGAGAGTGTTGGCGAAAGTTGGGATGAGCCCAGATTCTCCAATGATACTAGAGGCAATGGCGATAGCAGTAGATGGGAAGTGTCGAACGAGGCGGCTACGAGTAGTGAAGACCGATGCGTTGTCCGGGGAAAGTTCGAACACTTCAAAAACAACACCATCATCCGTCTTTCGGACGATGGTTGCAGCGTTCTGCTCCGTGATCTCAAGAGGAAGTATAGTCGTTGGCCCTTATTCACAAGTCAGCTTGTTAACTTTCCAAGTGGCTCAGGATGTATTACCCATGGCAGAAAGCGTTTGCAGTGCTTCGTACAAGCATTTTTCATCAAGAGAGCCTTGAGGATTACGGACTCGGCGCATGCTTTGTACCATAGCCCGCAACTCTCGGAACACATCTCTGTCTTGTCCTTCCATCATCGATGAGCAGTGTGAGAGACAGTCTTCGATGAAACCCAGCAGCCGATCGTCTTCTCTTGCGGATCGGTCATCCCCATCTGGGAGCTTGGGTGGCAGGAAGACATGGTGAAAGAAATAAGACAGTGTCGACATAGAAATCTTTGTGTCCATGACAAATGAGCTGCATTTGTTATTTTTGGCTTTGTCTTTGACTTTTTACTGCTAGAAGAGACAGCTGGGATTAGTATATGCTTTGTCTTGGCTGGTTTTGGCAAATCATTCTCACCTGTGGTATGTCGTGCTTTGGTTGTGTTGGTAAATAAAAGCCGAGGTGGCAAATAGAAGATGAGCTTTCAATACAGGTGAAGATGTGGTTCGATGCACGTCTTAGTATTATAACTATATAAGGAAATGCTATAGTACTGCAAAGTGCTTTTTTCCTGATTGCCTAAGTATGACTAAAATAGCTAAATAGTCAGGCACCCACTAAGACTCTTGAACACAAACCCCTTTGTTCAAAAAGGAAAGATAAAAATCACACTAATTGCGTTATCTGTATGCCAAGATCTGAAGTATCGAGAATCATCCATGTGATATCTAGCACGGGATTAAAAAAACTTCAATTGTATCCCGAAAAAAGAAGTTTCTAGCTTTTACATAAATTAAAATTAAAAGAAAACATAAGCTTCAGGCATATTTTAAAGAGCACAATACAAACAAGGTTCATGTATAGCCAGTTTTCATAGCTTATTTCTTTTCTTTTGTTAATATTATACGGAGATAAGATACTGACTGGCTTGACTTAAGATCGGTATTGGTTGATACGGGCCGCGCAAGACGGTTCATCTGCATACCGTCTCCACCAATGTACAATGTGCGATAAGATGCCGTGGATGGAATGATCCTGCAATCTGAATACTCGGCGAGGTGGCGTGCCATAGTGATATGCTGCCCTCCACCCTCAATATTACGCCCGCAGCTTGAAATGCGTCATTGCAGCCGGAGGCCTACCATTGCCAGCGCATCCTCATCAACTTGCCGATCTACATCGAGACTCGTCCTCAGGCGGGCGATATCTACACATATTTCTATGACATTCATCACTATTTGTTGAGGGCTTGAACTAAAAGGCATCATGCATAAGCCGCAATGCTATTTGTGGATAAGGACAATCAGTTACTTGAAGCTGGCGAGATTGATTCTCCAGTTACTTTGTTCTCAAAACAAGCGGCTCGTCCTAAAAAGCGGCGGAGCCCGGTCAAGAACGCGTAGGAGTCATGCAACACTGTCGGTTCTCAGTCGTAGCAAAGAAGAACAATTCTTCTCAACGTGTTTATCTAGAGTGTAAATATTTGGACCGTAGAGACTCGGTGATATGTAGTGACGTCTGACTACTCGTTAGCTTTGTCGATTTTTAGCAATACCATTTGACGTCGGTTGTATATCTTCGATGCTGACGATTTATGTATAACTTTCTGTAGTGTTCGGCGTTAGATATATCAAACAATACAACGTAGTTATAATACTGACCACAATTGCATATATTATTCTTTAGCGTGATAGAACCGAGTCAAAATAAGTCAGCATTAAGTTAGCATATGACGCGCAGAACATTTTGACCCTAAAGGCCGTCTACACCTTCACCCTGACCTGCGTGTCTGCCAGCGCATTGTAAGGGGCCCATGGCGCTTAGCCTACAGCAGATGATGCGCTGAGCAAACAAGCACCAAGCCGTGCGCGGGGACGGGCTTCCCATCGTTCCCACCATTGTTTCTTGCAAGTCTCTGACGTGTGCGAAGGAGCACGCGCGTATCGTGGGCTGGTACTTACGGTGTCTCGTTGGTGATACAAAGTTAGAAGATTGTATCTCTCAGACGGTGTTCAAACACTCGCGATTAGGCTGTTTAGCCAGTAAATCAAATGTTGCTTTGATGAGTCTTGTAACGAGACCAGGTACATAGAGCTTTGTATATTTGATTGACAACAGCATCCGCCTTGATTAATACAATCGTCTCCATATCGATCCCGCGATTGCCTATCTAGCGATATGTATATTGCAGCAGTTGACATTGTGAGTTTACACATCGTTATTGGCAATAAAACTGTGATAACCCATGTTTGTTCTTCATATACTGTTCATATTCTTTTGCTGCTGGCATTGGCTACGTGACCTTCAAATGTATTCTACAACTTGCGAACGCTATCTAAAACTACAGTGGGTATCGATAAATGGATTTGCTCGTGAAGGCATTCGCTGGACTGACAATGACTAAAGCTGGCTAATGGCTTCATCGTAGGCCGCTAAAATAGGCCTGTAAAGTCGATCTGGGTCTCCTGCAGGAGTTCCAAAGCTCATTCTCTCGTCCTGATCTAAAGGGAAGAGGATCTTCCTGATCCTGAGACAGAGGGGCTTGACGACATCGAAAGCATTTGTAAACTCGCTCACGATCCAATCGAGACCGTTTGCAGTCATATGACCTGCCTTGGCAGCTGCAATGGTTTTAAAGCTACCAATTTCCCAACTCCGAAGGAGACTCTCTTTAGGTGGCTTTTCTACACCACCAAAACCGTTACTCCATGACTGGCGCGCGCACATCCAGAGCAAGACGTAGAAGAACGATTCAAGGTCGTGGCGGTATGTGTGATCGGCCTTGCGCAGTACCTCTACGGCCATAAACTGTATCGTGCCGGTCTGGTGCCGTGCACCATTTGGGCCGCTGTCTCGCACCTTGGCCAAGTCAAGGTCGATGAGCATGCCCTTGAACCCATCTGTCGTCTCGGGCTTTGTTATAATAATGTTACTCGAAGATATATCGCGGTGGAGGATCTTGCCCTCGACGTAGAGAGACTGATGTGCTTTGATCGCATCCCGTTCAGACTCCAGCAGTTCCTTGATGGTCCTATACTCGCTAATGACACGGCCGGCTGGCGTGACGACGAGGCACGAGTAGATCCTAGTCTCTCACAGGTCCTCGCCAGGTGTATACAGGCTCGGCATAGTGTTGTCCATCGACAGCGGCTCATTAATCTTCGTAGCCGAGAACGACTTATGACTGTTGGACCGCTGCTTCTTAGGTGCAGACGCGTCGTCGGTGTGGTTGGACGATGACTGGCGCTTGCTTGACGTGTTCGTGCTTGCTGTAGCCGGCGGCAAATCGTCAAAATGAATGGCTTCGCCCCGAAACCGGTGAGCCGTCGAGAAATGCAGTCCTTTCCGCATCTCAGCAATGGTAGTGATCTGACGATGTGCCACGACCTTCGCCACCCCTTTTACACCCCTTGCCTCTGCTAGGTTCAAATGTTCCACCTCTAGCTTCCTTTTATGCGACGCCCATGCAAATTTGGCAACGTGGCTGTTCTGAGTCTCATAGCACGTCGTCCCGCGACAAACAATGGCAGCCTGCCTGACCATCGCCCTGTCTAGCCTAACCCTTGTTATTTTGCCGTTGGTATCATCCAATATAACATAGCGATGCCCATCCTGCCGCTCCCAAATGTATCTAGACCCATCGCATCATCCTCCATCGAAGCATAGCCAATAAGAGCGCGCGCAAATTGATCCGGCTCTTCATGAATGTCGAAAGGGCCCGAGCTGTATGCCCCCGACCGATCGAATACCCATAGTTCCATTTTAGAAGCGCAGAGAAGAAAGGCGTGGACAAATCGGCGCGTCGGCTGGTCCGCGAAGACACCTCGCACATAACGCGCAAGCTGGAGTAGGTCGGCCTTGAACCTGCTGGTGTCGTAGGACTTCTTCTGCTCCCCAACAACAAGAACGTCTTTGAAACAAAAGGTGTTATCGGCTTGAGTAGCTGTCTTCTGCAGAAACAGATCCATCTGACCTTTCCGTTTTTAAAACTGTTTGGCGGTCTTGGTAGTATGGAACTTGAATGGAGCATCAACTAAGAATTGCCCTTCCAGAGAGCGAAGCCAGTCCCATACGGGCTTCTCGTCAGGTACAGGGGGAAAGTCCGTCCACCTCTTTCCATTATGCGCTGTCAACATGCCCTTCAGCATCGCGTTCTGTTCTTTGCGCCAGCTCTTGGAGTCAAAGAATTTGTCCCAGAAGCCACCAACATTGTGGAAGGTGCAGTGTTTAATCTCCTGGAAAAGTTCTCCTTCAATGATGTCGCGCGTTTCGCTATCGGCAAGTCGACTCGAGCTGGTCTTGACAGGTGTTCCTCGAAATGTTGGGGCGGCGCTAGATGGAGGTGGAGCAAGGGGGCTGAGGGTTTCGATGATGTTGAAAATAGCTTGCCAGATGTCGATGTCGGAGGGGTTTTTGACAACGTGGCGCACAAGGGAGAGGAAATGGTCAAGCTTCACCACATCCGCTCGAACCTGCTGTTGTATGAAGAACAGTTTGGCCGCCACGTTACCGTTCCCGTCGGGGGAAGGGAGGCTGAACGCAGCTGGGGAGACAATCAGAGCACCTAGGAGGCCAGCAATATCTTTTTGTCGTGGATCGTCGGCATTATTATCACGTAATTTTTCTCGAAAGTTGTCAAGCGTGTCGCTGAGCGATTGTGACCTGTTCCTGCGTTAAAGTCATGTTGTGCGGCTTTACGTGAAAGGGAAAGGTAAAGAAAAAAGGAGATGGCAGCGTAAACAAAGGACAGGCGCGATTAATCATATGATAAAGTTACCTATGACAGTGGGTCACCTGGCCACAGCTGGCCGCTCCGTTGCGTATGATTTTTTTCCACTCGCCCGCATCAACATACCATTATCAGCACCACTAATTACTGCACCCCGCCAAGAAACCTGTCTCAGGTAGGGACCATTCTGTATATTCCATATATTTGGGACCTAACTATCAGATTTATCCATTATCAAGCTGCAGGATGCGATCGATACGCGCCGACACTAGTAAAGCTTGCTTTATCCGGTGCGCGGCGTCTCAGGGCTGGTGATCTATAACCAATGATTTTTTTACGGACTGATCGTTTGACATATCCTAAGGCGTATGGAGTCACTTTCTGATCCCTTTTCAAACCCCCCTCCTTGCCTATTTGGCCTTTTATTATAACCGGATGCCTATGGCGCTGTCCCGCAATCGCAAACGACAACGCGACGAAGACTACTTACACGTCCAATCGCCCTGGAAGAAGTGCAAAACGAATGTTCCGCATTATCCGCCCGAGTTTTACGACCGAATTTCGCGTGTCTGGCTTACCCGTGATGCCCTGGAAGAACACGATCGACGGAACGCACTACTACCAGCAGCGACGCCAACGATCGAACCGTCCGTAACCCGCAGTGCAAAACTCCGAGCACTCAAGAACCTCGGTTTTTTACCGTCGGCTGGTTTCGCAGTAAACGGCGGTCCCGATCTCCGCGATCTTAGAGGCGTACGCCAACTTGCACCAGAGTCGTCGAGATTGGGTGACTGACAATTATATGTAGTATCCCGGAACAGCAGGTGTTATGGACGTAACGGGGTCGCCCTCCTCGACTGCACCGAGCAGCTTGAAATCGTGCTCTACCCACCCAACAACTGCCGCGTCGCGAAGCACCAGCCGATCGTCCGCGTATAATGCCAATTTCGAACAAATTTTTATTGACTATAACATTTTCCCCCTATTGTACGAATTTCCTGGTAACCGCCGAGCCCCGAAACCTGCCAATTTAGGTGAGATTCGAAAAGCGATCGCGATCCCACGCGGGTCTCTCTTACTATCTGTCGTTTCCGAGTCGGCTTTCGAAAATTTTCAGCGGCAAAACAAGACCAAATCGGAAGGCACTACGATGCGCAACGTGATCCCGCTTATTGCAGGCACCACTTCCATTCCTAATGATGGACACCTTCCTTTCAATAATCTTGACTCGTTGACCGACAACCTGGCAGTCAATCCGGTGCCTGATTTTTTCGATGGGGCCTCCCCAAGTAGCTTGAATAAGCAAGTCCGACAAGATTTGGACAAAATAATCATTCCCAACAAAACAGGAGGGGTGCCTATTGCACCAAATTTTTTCCTAGAAGTTAAGGGCCCCAAAGGAAATCCTGACGTCGCAGTTGCTCAGGCAGTATTAGACGGTGCATACGGTGCTGCTAGTATGCATGCTTTTTAGAACTATCGTCGAGAAACGTCTGTGTACGACGGGAACGCCTATGCTTTTTCTTCGACCTATAGTGCTGGAACCCTCACAGTCTATGCACACTATCCTACAAAGCCCACTTCCCCTGGGGAGAGACCAGGCTATCACACAACACCGATTACTGCGCATGTATTGACTATTGATGATAGTAGCTGGCTAGAGGGCACAAGGAAATTCAGATGCCTTAGGGATTTGGCACAACGTTATCTTGGCGAGTTTATCAAATCTGCAAATGCTAGAGCTCAGGAAATGCCCGCAAAGCCAGCTGCGGCTGCCAGCGCGGATAAAGCACCAGCTGTCGCGAACGACCATACCAGCCAAGAAGAAGCGTCAAGTCCTGCGGACTTTTTCGAATGCGAGTGGTTCATCGAGCCAGGGCAAGGGGATGTGGAAAGTGAAACAGGAGCAACTCAAGACTCAACAGTCGGGCTAGGTATCCACCACCAACAATCGGACGACCACTTGCAGGAATTACTCGATACGCAGGCATCAACTAGCTTTATGGGAAGTCTCGCCACGACCGACATCTCAGAAGCCACAGGCGGCCCATCGACGCCACCTCTGCGCGGGCCAAAACTTCTGCACAGTCCTCCATCACCGTACGCAAAACGGAATCTCAAAAAGCGTTGAAATATTGCCCAGAACTTATCGCAAACATGCATCATCATCCAGGAATTTTAAAATAACGAAGTTCTTTCTTGAAAGTAGGCGCTGATCGCTGTTTCGCGACCTAGACGAACGGACATCACTTATTAACATGTTACACGGTCACCAAGACGTGTTCAAGTTGTTACTTAAGAAGATACCGTTGACGCTTCAGATTGCATCGCCGGACAGCACTTGCCTGGGCCATCAGAAAGGGCTATGCGACTATTGCGGGATTGCTAGTTCCCGAGGGCATTGACATCATAAACGTATATAAAAGCAAATACCCAGTCCGTGTTGATGTGGGCTTCTAGCTAGGGCGAAAAAGGTCTTACCGTGTCTTACTGAAAAAGTACCGGGATTTCTAATTGACGTGTCTTTATGTACAAATATGCGTGTGCGTACCTTCTCAGAATTTGGAGACTGCCAAGTGCTTCCTTCGTCATAGAGCTCTCTGGGACGCACCAAACCGCTCTGAGATCGATGCACTAAAGTGCGAGAGGCGTATAACGAAGTGGAAGCTTTCGTGTCAACGGGGGTTTCCATGATGTCTAGAATCGGAGCGCTTTTTGAGGCTAAAATATAGGTTTTTCAGCTCGTGACTAGAGTCGTCAGCGATAGGTACACATAAACAGACAGCCTACTAGAGGACCACGGATAGATGATGGTTTTCACTGAACCATACGTTAACCTGAGATGGTGACCGCCAAAAAAGAGCAGGGACCATGGTGTATATGCTCTTTATAGAGCTCCCAATAGAGGATATCAGGGTTCAGAAATTGATTTATATGTACTTGAACGCATATTAGGAGGCCTATAAGCTAGCTGCTTTCATATACTCAACTCGGATTGACTATAATACTAATTGCTGTAATTATACACAGCTGAGTAACCCGGTCCTAAGTTGCGATTTAAGTAAGAGACGATTATATAAGCAGTACGGGCAATGAGATATAAGCGTTGAAACCTTTTCCTCTTGGAATTCTCAAATATAGTTTACTAGAATGATTTACTAATCTTAATGAGGTGTCGCCTGGGAACTGTAAGTATAGAATTACAGTCACGGATTTATTTTATAAGGGAATGTGAAGAGAACGAGACGAATGTCCATTGACAGTCCGTTTAATCGATTAATCAAGCATGATTGGTTTCAGACCGCCACATAATACTCTAGTATCTACAATAAGATGCCTTGCAATTTGGGCATGCAGCCACCAAGCATTTGGCGCAACACGAGTAAAACTTGTTCCGATATTGTCCACAAGTCTAAGGACCAACAATTCCAGGCCGAAGTTGGTCCCGATAATCAACCGGGGGACAGGATTCTGCCTCGTTTTAGCAAGTGAAAAAAACCGTCGCATAAAACGAGGCTTGAAAATTTTCTGTCCAAAGCATTGGCATCCTGCGTCATTATAGTTATAATATAAAAATGCGAAATAAGCATCTCACCTTGCCATTACTTGTTGAGAGGTCGTATATTAAAGGTAGTATATTGACCACTGCCGGGCACAACCAAACTTCGCAGGAGGCTTACACTAGTACTAAGTCAATCGGCAAAAACCTTTTGACGCACAGACCAGGTGGTCTGTGGCTAGGTAGTTAGATAGCCTTTAGAGCTGAGGATGTGGGGTTTCATCCTCCCCGATTCATCATCTCTGCAGTTCATTCCCACGATGAATAGAGCTGATCACCACCACATCCATTACCTTTGCTACATATATTGGCCCGTAATGCCGCGGGGAAGCACATAAACTCCAAAGGGCTGACCGCCAATGTTGTAAAACAATCTATAAAAAGCAAAGCAACGTCTTGCACGACCAAGGAAGATGAGTGTTTATATCCAACAAACCATACTGAATGTAAAGCGGATTATTCGAAGAATATTTTGGAGCCCAAGATATTCCAAAGCTACGTCAGGCCGTATGCCTTAGTAGTGATGCTGCAGCTGCATGCTGAGACCTGCATGGCCCATGAGGACTGAAAAGGCCTCGCAGCGGGACGAAGATGTTGCCGGCGAACCAAGTATGGTTCCAACCCACCATCTCTTTGGGGTCTTGCCATCGTAATAGTGGTGCTTCTGAACTCCGATGCTTGGTCCCTTGAGGACGCATGAGACTAAAGACTTCCGATTTATTGCACTATAATATTTGTTATTTGTGTGATTCTTATCCAACAGAACATATGGCAATATATCGCAAAGATCCAGCCGCAACGGCTGTGCTGCGCCTGAAAGCGACTGTATCTCTCGTTCTACCCCACTTTGCAAAAGAGTGGCCGCATCGAAAACGGCCAGAGCTATACCATAACAAGGTCCGGCAGCTCCCGCCACGAACTTAAATCCCACTCCAATCACGCTGGAATGCTTGACTCCACTTATCAGCAACATTTCCTATTAGGCGATTTATTACACCTTCTGATGCATTGTGGCGTAAGTCCCAATTTGGTTTCTTGCCGGATCGGAAATTTTCAGCTCCGCCACTCCTGATCAGGCAGCAACAGGGGTGTCAAGTTCACGCGAAAAGCGATGAACGCAGACGGTCTTCGACATCCAATGATTCCATCCAGCCTGATGACGAAGAAACATTTTGTGAATTGAAAGTGGTGAACGGAAAACGACGTATGGCATCTGGTCAGGAGTTTAATATTCTAGCGAGGAAACGCAGGGTATAAGGATAGCAAAATAGTGGAACATTATTTCAATGCTGCACGATCCCAGCTGGGCGTAAGCCTGTTCACAGCTGGTGGCAGCGATCAGGCGAAAGCCTTTGTTTCGAGGTCTTATCTTTTGATGGCGGCCTTGCAGTATGATTCCTTCTTTCTTGCATGTTCGTAAGACGGTGACTGAATTCAATACTAAGTATTCTTCTTTCGCCCTCTACGTCCATAAAAAAAAAAAAAAAAGAAATTAATCAAGTCCATATAGGGAAACAGCACA
>JACVEI010000518.1:0-94513 GCA_018115615.1 Pestalotiopsis sp. DP-2020a | reverse complement strand
AGCGCCTTCTTCCACCTGTTCCCGCTACAAGACCAGGTCGCTGCCGCGAAACTAATCGCCAGACTCGTCAAGAAGGACGGAGTACTTGTCGGCAGGCAGATTGGTAGCACCGAGCCGGGCGACGTGGCTGCGATTCAAGTCGGCAGCTCTAGCTATAGACACAATGTGGAAACGCTCGATTCGATGTGGAGGGAGGTCGGCGAGGGTACGGGCACGGAATGGAAAGTGGAGGGGACTTTGGACATGGTCGGAATCGATATCACCAGCCCGGTAGAGGACAAGAACAGCCGCCGCTTGCTCTTCACCATCACAAGGCTGAAGTAAGTAATCCGGGGTGTTCGTCATGCATATGTGGATGAATNGGACAAGAACAGCCGCCGCTTGCTCTTCACCATCACAAGGCTGAAGTAAGTAATCCGGGGTGTTCGTCATGCATATGTGGATGAATGGCTCAGCAGTTAAATATTGTAGAGATCATCATGAATGAGATTGTAAAGCGGCCACTTGATTTCCCACCTGTCGGCACATGTATGCTGCAGGGCAACACCATGATCCATCTNTGGCTCAGCAGTTAAATATTGTAGAGATCATCATGAATGAGATTGTAAAGCGGCCACTTGATTTTTCACCTGTCGGCACATGTATGCTGCAGGGCAACGCCATGATCCATCTNAATATTGTAGAGATCATCATGAATGAGATTGTAAAGCGGCCACTTGATTTCCCACCTGTCGGCACATGTATGCTGCAGGGCAACACCATGATCCATCTGAGAAGGCGAAACGTCCCATTCGAGGCATGCGTAGTTTATTCCAATAAATCAATAATTTACCGCTATCGTCTGGTCAGGCATCCTATACCAAGCTGCGCGTCGCCATGCCAGTTTGGGTGCTATCTTTTGATTTACCGTCTTCGGCTGTTCTCGAATCTCGATAGTCCGTAGTCTCCTGATCTGGGCCGCATTCATACATGTCCAAGACTTCTCAGTGGGGGCTTAGTGAGAGCACAGGTAACGAAAATTGATGTATGAGCACTGGAAAGCTCGGCAGTCTCTAGTAAGACTTTTGCTCGGGGACTTTGGTCATTGAAGCCGGAAGTAGTGTCACTCGAATCTGTGGGCCCCAATCGACAACGAGAGCGGGATTTCGGTATTTAGGAATCGTGTAACCCAAGCCCGGTGACTGGACCGGCTGCGACAAGAATCCCGATCAATGCAGTCAGGAAGCAGAGTACACTTTCTACATGGCTAACTGATGCTGCAACGTAAGATGCTAAGTACCCATTACAGATATACTTGCAGGCGAGTCAAGCTGACTCCTCGTCTCTGCCCGTAAGCTGCATCTATCTTCGAGCCTGAGAGATACGAAATGCACTGCTCATCGATACGTGGGGGAGTTGAGGAAGTTGAGGCTCTTTTGCACTCGTCTATATGGGTTGTATATAGAGTCTTGGTGGGCTTTGTGCATTTGACCAGGCTAGCATGACAGAGGTAGACTTGCCCCGAACCAGCCAGAATCAGCAAAGAGTCCATCTAGAATAGAAGAGAAGAAGAAATGAGAGGACATCGATCTCACGGAAATAGGTGACCATGTGAGTGAAGGCAGATTCTTTATTAATATAGGGCCTAGAGGTGATGCTGTATCGTCGACCTTGGGTAAGAACTCGGGATCGCGCCCTAGTTGCCTGAGCTCTCGGCCTTAAAGGACCACCGATGCTGTTCTCCGTGTACATAGATAATGCATGCTGACCTCGAAAAGGAAAGGAATCGCGTGCGAAAAGTACCGGCCATTCACCAATCCGGATCTACCAGACCGAACATGGCCTTCCAAAAGGATCACCCACTCACCAAGGTGGCTGGCGACTGATCTCCGCGACGGAAACCAGAGCCTGGAGAGGCCAATGGTAATTTAGCACCTTGAAATGGCAATTCCAACCAGATAATTACCCATGTAGCCATACTTACAATTCGACAGACTATCAAACAAAAATGGGAGTACTTCAAATTGCTTGTGAAGCTGGGCTACAAAGAGATTGAGGTTTCGACTCCAGCTGCTAGTACCATTGAGTATGAGTTTACCCGCCAGCTCATAGAGACTGCTGGGGCCGTGCCTGACGATTTCTGGCTGCAGGTTCTCTGCCCCTGCCGACAGGATCTCATCGAGCGAACGGTTGAGTGCTTGCGCGGTGCGAAAAAGGTGATTGTCAGTTTGTACCACGCGTCCAGCGAGGTCATGCTCAGCACGGTCTTCGGCGTGTCGCAACAGGATGTGTACGACAGGGTCGTGGAGGGTGTCACGTACTTCAGATCCATCACCAAGGATGAGCCGTCCCAGCAGGGGACAAGATGGAATCTCATGTTCAGCCCCGAACACTTCTCCGACAGTGACACGGCGTATTGCGCGCGCCTGTGCGAGGATGCCAAGTCAGCCTGGGGGCCGACGCTCGAGGATCCCATCATCCTGACCCTCCCTGCCACAGTCGAGCGGTCAACTCCAAACGTCTATGCCGACCAAGTCGAGCTCTTCTCCCGGCTCATCTCCGAGAGGGACAAGGTCTGTGTGTCTCTCCACGTCCACAACGATCGCGGCTGCGCCGTGGCGGCTGCGGAACTAGGGCAGATGGCTGGCGCGCAACGCGTGGAAGGGTGCTTGTTCGGCAATGGAGAGAGGGCCGGAAACGTCGACCTGATCACGCTGGCGCTCAATCTACAGTCCCAGGGCGTGGACCCGGGGGTTGACTTCTCCGACATCACCTCGGTTCGATCCTTTGTCGAGAATATCATCGGCATCAAGGTGCATCCTCGCTCGCCCTACGCGGGAGAGCTGATCTTCACGGCCTACAGCGGGGCCCATCAGGACGCGATCAACAAGGGCCTCGCCAGGTTCAAACTGCAGTCGCTTGCCGACGACGACCAGCGGCCATTTTGGCAGGTCCCCTACCTGTGTATAGACCCTGCCGACCTCGGCCTGAGCCGCGACGACATCATACGGCTCAACTCCCAGAGCGGCAAGGGGGGCGTGGCGTGGACGCTCGAGCACGAGCTGCACGTCAAGATTCCCAAGGACCTCCAGCTCCAGTTCTCCAAGACCGTAAAGGACGCTTCCGTGGCGACTGGGGGTACCATATCGCCGCCCGATGTCCTGAAGCTCTTTCTCGAGCGGTACTTTGTCTCCAACGACGATCCGCGCATTTTATGCGCCCGCGTTACGGGCCCGGCGGAGGTCGGCGAGGTCAATGGCCACAACATGATCCGTACCAATGAAACAACGAATGGAGTTCATGCTTCTACCATGCTCGTTGATATGCATACCGAGACTTCCAAGACAGTGGATGCTTCGGTCGTGATCCGTGGTAAGGAGCAAGTGTTCAGAGGCCAGGGCTCAACTGTCACGGGTGCTCTCAGCGATTCCCTCGCCAAGAACCTGGCCGGTAGCAGCCTCGCGTTTCATGCTTGGAAGTCTGATACCAATGACAAGCCAGAGGGCTCAGAGGCCATGTGGTTCGTCGAGTGCAACTCGGCCACCAGTAAGCAATCCAGTTGGGGCGTCAGAATGGCACGCCTTGGGTGCGACGATGACACTCAAGAGCTTTCGGCCGCCCTATCTGCAGCTTTGGTATGTATCAAGCTCCCGGATCCGTGCGATCACGCCAAGTCTGCCGCAGTTCTTATTGACAAACCAATAGGGCCTGATAAAGGGCGACGAATCTACTTTACTATGGATGGCTTAGGCGAAGGAACTTCCTATTCTGGCTACGCGTCGGTCCCCCAGATTAATCAATGAAGGAGCGATTTCGGTATATCTTTTTGTGTCTATCTAGATCCTTTGTATCCAAAGTTCGATAGGCTGTTTGTTAACAACTCGTCCGCGTCTTGCAAATTATTTGTCGTTCTTGGTCGCGGCAGTAGATCGGACAAAATTTGAAATAAAAGAGATATTTTTGCAGCGCGACTACCTACTTATTGATTATGGCTGACTGTCTCGACTGAATACTACATAGTATTAAGGCCCTGGATAAAGCGGGCCAAAAATAAAAATAACGGCACAAACATACAACACCGGGGATTCCCCAGTCGTCACCGACCTGAGTACTAATCCAGCGATCACAGGACGTATCTACCTAGCGAAAGTGGACCAGTTTCTCGATCACCTGTGATACAGTAACGTGTAGCTCTCTCACCGCGCTGGTCGTGGCATGGCTTTCCGTCTCGATAGCTTACTACGGTCATGTATAGCTCTTATGCCGCGCTAATAATAGGGTAGCTTTCCGTTTATAACGCTATATATTTTGGGGAAGATAAAGCAACTCTAAAAGCATTATAAGGTTCTCTACTAAATAAGCCCGGAAATTGTCAGTTACTGCTAATGACTTTGGCGTTGTTAGCCAAAGCGGAAATCATATTCATCTTCTCGTCATCCAATATGCACGCCACGGCACTATTATCCGCTGCCAAGTAGGCCCACGTCGAACATGGCTCAATTATGACGGAAGATGTCCACGAGAACGGGCAGAGAATAAAACAAATGTAAAATTCTGATCAGGTCAAGAATTCGATGGCAAGATCTCCGACTCGTGCTTCCCTTTTTATTCTAGGCAATACAGAGTGCTTCTGAGGACCAGTTTATTTGGTAGAAATTCCCTTCCTGCGAGTCTTCCTCTTCCTGCGAGTGTTCCTCGCGTGGCTGCAGTGCAGCGTTTATCAAGATGGCTGGCGGGTTTTTGCAATACCACGAGCCAGATGGTAAGTCCGCTTTCGTCTCTATTCTTTGATACCTACGTTACAGCTTTCTTGAAATTTATAGAACCAGGATACTAATAACATCTCAGTCGAATCCATTTTAATCTTGATATCGTTTTTTACCTTTCTTTGGCTGTCCTCCAAGGTATCCAGCGCTCTCATCCATGCCTCCATCATCGGCCCCATTGTCGTGGGCATCGTATACGGCGAACCGCTTGCCGATATCTTACAAAGCCACTGGCAGGATACTTTTCTCTATCTTGGCTTCGTAGGATTGAGTTTGATCATCTTCGAGGGTGGCTTGACGGCACGGCTTGATCTCCTCCGCGACAAGATTGGATTGAGCCTCTTTGGTGCCGCCATTGGCGTCGTGATACCAATCGCGCTCAGCTACCTTTTGCTTTTCCTGGGGTTCGGTTATGGTGCCGTTGAGACGTTTATATTGGGCGCCGCGCTCTCGACGACGAGCCTGGGGACTACCTTTGCCGTGATCGCAAGCGCGTCGGCCAGCGTAGACCTGAGCCAGACCAAGGTTGGCGCCGTCCTTGTCAGCGCCGCCGTCATTGACGACGTGACGGGGCTGGTCATGTCAAGCGTCATTCACGACCTGGGGAGCCTCGGCGAGGGTGCCAGTCTTGGATGGCTGATAGGCCGGCCGATCCTGGCCTCGGCTGCCATGGCCATACTGACGCCTTTGCTGACCAAGTATGTCTTCGCGCCGCTGTTCCGCGGTCGCGTCGAACATCACTTTGCCAAGTTTGACCACATCTCAAATATGGCCTTGATGATACTGGTACTTTGCGCCTTTATATCCATCGCCGCCTACGCCGGGACTTCGATTCTGTTTGGGGCGTTTCTTGCGGGCGCGTTCCTCTCCTATATTCCATCCAAGCATCCAGAAGGGCCTTTCAACGTTCTGAGCCGAGAAGAAGGGGAGAGGAACAAGGACAAGAGTCCCACTTTTGTGCACACCTTTGAGTTTTACTGCCTCGATTTCCAGCACTACATCTTGGAGCCGCTTTTCTTCGCGAGCATTGGTTTTGCCATACCGTTTCTGAGTTTATGGACGGGCCAGGCCATCTGGCGAGGTATAGTGTACAGCTTGCTAATGTTTGTGAGCAAAGCTGCCGTCGGTCTTGTTATCCCAATGCGAGATCTGATTCCAAGCCCGGCCTGCGCGCTCAAAGGGCGTCCTGAACCCGGCCGTGGCACATGCCCATTGCCAATCAATGATGCCGAGGGTGCAACTTTGCCCCAAAAGCGCCGCACGTCATGGAGTTCTGCCATGTTGCTTAGCATGGCCATGGTCGCACGTGGTGAGATCGGTCTGCTGATTGTCGAGATTGGATACAACAACACGTCATACGTTTCCGAGGCCGCCTTTCTCACGGCCATCTGGGCAATATTACTCAATACCATAATAGGGCCCATTGCTGTGGGTCAGCTGGTCAAACGACGGGGTAAAGAGATCGCAGAAAGCACATGGGGGCTCGAATCGTCCGAGGCATAGCAAGACTCCGGATTTGGAAATGGAATCGGTGCCTTAAACCTTTCAATATCACCCGAACAGCCGGTGGAAATTTGTACCCAGTCTACAGAGCCTCAGTCACCACCGCCTGCAATCTCTCCTCTTGGTTGTATCATCGCTTGCGACGTCTGTTTCGCCCAGAGCCATTGCTGGATACCACCAAGTGTTGTGGTCGTTTGCAAAGATGGCTCTAGAAGACTCGGAGATGGACTCAAACGTGGCCCAAACTTCTTTAGCCATCATCTTGGTCTTCCTGTCCCCTTTCTTGTTGACGTATGCGTATACATCTCGCCAGGTCAGTGTCGAGGAAGGCCGTGACGGCGCGGGTAGTCCAGCTCCCATGGCGCCTGACTGGGTTCCACTCCTGTGAAATGCACTGCCTTTCTCTCGCGACACCATCGGATATATTGGACGTCTTAAGTATGTCTGGGAATTCTTTATGTCAAGAATTCCAGTATAACCAGGGCTTTCGACAACCCAACTCAACTCAACCAGGGGCCCTGGTTAAGTTAAGTGGATATAACTAAGTAGACTAGCCGTTGAGTTGATTTATATAGACCTAATTTTAACGAGATTGAGTTGAGTTAAGTTAGGTGGATTTAGGTGGATCTACGTAGGAAGCCCATGCGCACGCAGGGCGCGATTTTTTTGTTCGAGACCCACTATAATACCTCCGGATATTCCGATATTTATCCGAATATTCTAGGGTTTCCCCGACTCCGGCGAGTTCCGAATAGCTTCGAGAATCGCCGAATCTGGGGGCAAACGGGGATCCACTATAGATCAACCAAATCCATTTAATTTAACCCAACCAAAGGGCAAAATTGAGTTGGTTGCTTAGTCAGAACTCCTTTGGTTGAGTTAAGTTGATTAACGTTATTTTTGACGATATTAAGTTAAGTTGAGTTGGTGGATTTATGGTTAAGTTGTCGAAAGCCCTGGATGGGTACTTGGATGACTATTTAGATGGCTATTTGGCTGGCTATTTGGATGACTACTTAGATAAGTAGGTAGATAAGTAGGTAGAAGGGTAGGTAGATGGCTGTATAGCTGGGTAGGTAGATAGGTAGGTAGATGGCTGTATAGATGGCTGTATAAATGGCTGTATAGATGGCTGTATAGATGGGTAGGTAGATAGGTAACCTAGGTAGATGGGTAGGTAGCTGGGTAGGTAGGTTGATAAATAGATATCTGTATTAGTAAATGTCTGCAATTCGATAGTGTTTTTTGGCGCTATACAGTGTTTACGTGCCAGATAACAGTCTTTAAGTGCCTTACAGGGTTTACGTGCCAGGTGACAGTGTTTAAGCGCTATCCTTTTTCTTGAAGAGAAAAACGAGATGACGGAACGTCAGCTCGTTTCCTTTCCCTTAGGTATAATTTATGACTGTATGTGTTTGGAATGTCACGTTTGACATATGAATAGGCATCTATATAATTAAGGTTGTGAGCCCTGCAACGTGTCTGCTTCTTGCAAGTGTATCCGACTATACCTCGAAGTCTCGATCGAGCTGCTCTTGGAACTTGGCCCAAGACCCTTTCACCTTGTATGCTTGAGTCCAATAATTGCCCTTTTCATCCTTTCCCAGCACGAAGAAACCATCCGCTGGCTTTACTGGGCCGTGATTTTCCTGGACGTATGAAGGCATACATGGCAACTTGCTGTTGCTGGATCCCTTCCGCGCTGGTGCAAAATTCAGGTTGAAGAGCCCAGCCTTGGACCAATTCGAGAACCCAATCTGAGCCATGCCACCATCTCCAAATATAACAATGGGGAGTCCGGTTCCAGAAGTGCGCACCATATTGTAATAAGCCGCGTGCTGAGCGCGAGTGCCCTGTTGATTGATTGCAGTACGAATCTGACGAGCCAGCCAACTGAGCGGCTTCGAGACGACATCGCCAGCATTCACCAATACGTTGGCCCAGCCGAAAGCATTACCAACATAAGGGCTTTCGGTAGCTGCCGGAATTAGATGGCCTTCAAAGGCTTTGCGAAGAGACATGGCAATCGATGCAGCGACCTATATTAAAAAAAAGCAGTTAGGTTAAGAGGCAAGAAATAGTCAAGAATGAAAACGACAACAAACTCACCAGCCGACTGGGGCTCGTGGCCATCTGGCGCACAGTGCAACGAAGAATCCACGCTGTCAACACGTCGTTCTCGGTCAAGAACACTTTTGCGACGTCCTCGCCGTTGGCGGTGGCGTCGACGCGAAGCTCTTCCAACGCCTTCTCCAGCTGTGGCCGCCAGTATGACTCCGGAATACACACGATTCGGTTTTCTTTGGCCCGCAAAACCATGTCCACGCCGTAGCCGAGCCCCCATTTCAGCATCCCACCGAGGCCCGCGCGTCTGTCGTGCAGAATGTGTTGTTCTGGCGTGGGCTCTGTACCGCGCGCGAGCGGATCGAATGGGTCTGATTCGGGGCTGCACGGGGTAAGGACCTCGGATGCCTTACCCCAAATCAGAGAACACCATGCTTCAACCACATATTGCATACCGAGAGCATCAAAGGCGACGTGTTGCCACTGTAGAGTCACGATGGTCTTGTCAGTGAAAGAATTCACCCGCAGGCCCACGACTGGGCGGTCAGAGGCCAGGTAGTCACTGATGCCGCCCAGCTTGTAGTCGGACCCCCAAGCTAATTCAGCTAATTCGTCCGGATCGCCGACGACTGTGGGCTTAGAAGAAGGTTGCGGAATCTGCGACGCCGCTGGATGCGAGGCAGCCGGAACGCCGTGGTCAACGTGGGTAAACGTGATAGCCGGACGCTCAGCGGTGAATTCAGCAGGGATATGCCACTCGATCTTCCCTGAAGCCTTCATTGTAACGTGTCAGCCTACGAAACCATGTAGATACGTATTGTTGATCCCTGAAGAAGTGTACAGAGATGTTCAAGCCTTACATTCTTCTTGAGTCTGCCTCCTAATCTCTCCCACCCGGGCTTTTTGACGAGCTCCTCGAGCGCTTGTCGGAGCTTTTCTGGGTCCAGGATGTCATCAAAAACGATCGACACGGCCATGTTGTTGCCCTGAACTAGCAGACTATCTTCAAAGAAGTGTAAAGGTAGCACGCGATCGCCCAACACCGGCGGCGGCGGCTTTGACCCGAAGAAGGAAGCCATAATCATACAGCTGTCGGAAAGTGGCAGCTATCTCAAGTCCTACTTCATTCAACAGGTTTAATACAAGGACCAAGTTGGACAAATTAGGGGCGTCTATGAGTCAGTCTGCTTCACTGTGTGGCCAGATCCTGAAGTCGACGGGTCGAATTTTGCAAAGGAATTTAACCTTGTTTTAAAAAACTCAACCACAGCAACGGCTCCCTGTAGGATGCCATCGTATTATGTACAGAGCTGGTGGGTCGACTTAATTGCAAACATGGGTAGAATAATTGTTCAAGGGGTGAGGGACAGGCCATGGTAGCTTGTGAGAATAGTGGATGTATCGATAGCATACAGAGTAGGCAGTACATCGTACACAGATAGTATGAAGCCCTTGCTGTGCCCTTTGTTTGCATTAGACGCCTCGGTACTGGATAGATTGAGTAAATTGAGCCGACGATCAAACGATGAGAATATCGAATTTTCCCTTGTCGCAACGTAATTATGGACGGACCTTGTGTGCTGCACTGGTAAGATATCCTATGAGAAACTTGCCCAGCTATCATGTGTGGCCAGACCAGCCTCTCGCTTGTCCTCCAGGCTTTGGCTGGGTTTATCAGTGTCCGGGGCCCTGGACGTATATCCGCATATAGGAAACACCTCGTCGATCGCTAGAGTATGCTGTGCCGCGGTAAGGTAGATTGTGAACGTGATATTCGCTCGTCAGACTGGGCAAGTCAAGCATCTAATGGGAATTTGATTAACCTAGTCCCATGCGACAATGGGATGATGTATCTAGTGACCGCGGCATGTTGCCCATCTTCCGGGGCCTGGAACCGTTGGGTTTAGCCCCAAAGAAGCTAGTGACGGTAGCCGATAGGCGACCGTCATCTCTAACCCATGGCTTCGGTTACTGGATCCGCACTGATAGCTCCAGGTACTATGCTGGTAGGCTGCAGAGGAGCGGCACGGTGGTGTCACATCAATAACATGCTGGTTCCGCAAACCATGCCAATAGCAACAATGAAGATGATGAGAGTGTTTGACATTTTTCTTAACAATACTTCTTTCCCGCATCTCGATAGCTTTGCGGATCGAGCTCTGTCATTTCTCAAAAGAAAATTGAGCCTCGCAAGATGGATCTCAACACAACGCCAGGAATGGCGCCACCCGAAGGCGAGACCTCAGACTTTGACGCATCGTGGAACTCGCTGCAGAAGGGCACAGTCGTCGCTTTCGCTCTTTCCTACTTTCTGGCTACAGTTCTTGTCGCACTCCGGTCCTTCCAGGCTATCAGACTAGTGAGAAAGTTTGAGTTGGATCTTTGTAAGATACCTCAACGCCTCAATAGCGGCTATGAATCCGCCTTTGTCAGGAGCTGATACTAATGGAAAACTCGGGAGCATGTAGTGTTTATATTGTTTTCATACGGGCTAGCGCTAGTCTACTTCATCACCATGGTCAATTGTAAGCTGTTTCCGCCGCAAACTAGGTGAGGATCGCTGTTCTAAGTATACCAACAGTAATGAATCACGGTTGGGGAAAGCACTTGTGGAATGTGTCCCTGGCAGATCTCATACAATTCAACAAGGTGACATGACTTTGCTGCGGGACCCCATGGGATGCGCCCTCCGTGAAGACTATTGCTAACCATTGTTAGGGTTTACTTCCAAACACTTTGGCGTACCTCATATCTCCTTCAATAACGAAGATGGCTGCGCTGTCTGTGTTATATCGAATCAACCCCTCTCGCACTTATCGCGGCGTCGTCATTGCCATCATTACAGTCATCTTTACATACACTCTAGTCTTGTGTATAATCACCGGCGGGCCATGCAATCCTCTCAAAGATGGCACTATCACATGCCTAGAAAATGTTGCAATATCCCAGGCCTCCTTGAACATCGCATCTGATTGCGCCGTTATCGCAGTACCGATACCTACAATCTACAGATTACATCTTTCGACGGAGCAGAAAATATCTCTCGGATGCCTTATGGCTATGGGCTCAGGGTATGTCACGTCATATCACAAATTTACAAGAGGCATATTTGCTCATCGTCATGTTAGCGTGGTCATATGCTCGATAGCTCGACTACCTTATGTCATCGCTCTAGGCTACACCGCAGATTCTACGTACACCGAAGCCATACTTGGCGTTTGGACCATTATTGAAGTGAACCTGGGTATCTTTTGCGCATGCGTCATGCGGCTCAAGCCGCTCGTAGTCAAGTATCTGCCGCAGCTGGATATCTTCTCTTCAAAGTCTGCCAAGAAGGCATCGGGCTCACGCTGGGTAACGGATCCAAATGACCGGGGCAAGCATTCGTACCAATTGCACAGTTACCAAAAAGGTAGCGCTGATCCTGTCCTCGATAACAGAGAGTCACGTTCATCGCTGGTCTAGGTTGGACGCAGTGTGGTGAAGCACTAAAATGGGTACATATTTTGAGCCTGTGGCCTGCTTCCTCCACATGTACAAAGGCATGCCGGGTGTCACGCCCGACATAATATACTTTAAATAATTACTTGGATTTTACGCCGAATGGCTCAATTCTATCATTTTCTAGTCGACAAGAAATCGACTGAGCCCTCGCGGCAACCTTGGACAATAGCAGACGCAAATACAAATGATGCCGTACTGTACCACCAAGATTGCCCAAAATGCTAGTAGACGTTTACCCATCACCATCAACTGTTTACGGTCGCCGAATAACACGCCGTGTGTCATAACTACCGCAGATAGCCAGGAAATAGCGGCCAGGGGTTGCACGGCGATTACCCAGATAAAACATCGTCCCCAGCTAAGCTCGTCCACCACAAGCCCAACTATAATAATACAGCTGCAGGCTATACAAACGACTATAATAGAGTAGGCTATGGAAATAAAAAAACTCGCAGCATTGCCACCGCTACTTAACACGATTAATTGGAAAACCAAAAAAAAATTGCGAACCCAATATTGAAAAAGGTAGGTAGCAGCCACACATTATCCAGGTAGATATCTCGACCAAGCAAATGCTTAATTCGAGATGGCGCCCCAGAAGGTGGAACAAGCGTAGATGCAGTCGCAAACAAATCCGTGTCCTTTCTTCCATCCAAGGCTACGGTGACGGTGCTGACTAAGACTTCAGAGCTCGATCGACCCGATTAGAATACCTGTCTCGTCGCCAACGCTACACCGGCGAAAAGCATAAGGGGCAGTACTTGGTCAAAGTCGAACCTGTTAATTTCGTGCTCTGCGTATACACTCGGCTCAAAGGTAAGCTAATCGTTGCCGAGCTAAGACAGGAAATCGCGCTAAAGTCAAGCTGCTTGGTGCCAAAGATTGCAGACAAAAGCAGCCAGGCAACCTGTAGAATATTAGCCAACATAACGGCGAGGATAGGATGCATCACTTCTTACATCCGCGAATACTAAAATACATATATCGGCGGTGATGTGCAAAAACATATAGCTCACTATAAGAACATTCTTAAAACAAAATACGCGCAAAAAAAGGCCAGCGCCTTGTCCCCTCTAGGTCATATACTTATCTTAACGGCACACCGTAGCCAGCGGCGAATCATACGCCCGATTGGTGCCCTGATTCGAAGTCGAACAAATCGAGAGGATGTTTCGAAAAGCTTGATCAATCTAACGGCGAAAGAGAGAAAAAGTACGGTTGTCGCGATGGACGAGATCTGGAAAAACCGAGCCCCAGTGATTAATCCTTGGTTGATGCCGCCATCTGCGTAAAGAGCCTGCACAACCTCGAGGTTGTAAAAGCACTAGGATGATAGTGATTAGGAGGATTTTTCAACGATAGTAGAGAGAATATGGCAATCAGAAAACCGTCAGTTATCTCTTATCAGATTGCCTTGGACTTCACGCACCTCCTTGGTCCAGTAAAACGCTAGCGTCCTCGCTCTCAAGAATTTGGTCTTCGAGCCCTTGATTCGATGGCAGCCGGACGGCGAGGTATTGCCGGGGCTCTTTGATCGATGGGATACCTCGGAAGATTCACGAATCTGGACCTTTCAGATCCGAGACGGGGCCAGCTTTCGCGATGGGAGAGCCTGTGACGCTTCCCTCGTCGTAGAGTACATTAAGGGCTTCCTCGACTCGAACGATTACTTTGGTATGGCTTGGAGCTACAATCGGTATTTCGCAAGGACAACCTTTACCGCCGAGGACGCGAGGACGGTCAAGATTGAACATGCAGAGCCGTTTATAGATATTTTAAACGTGCTCAATAAGTTTGGCCGTCTAGAATTGCTTCAGATAGAAAACCAGTCCTCGGAACGGGGCCATATCGCGTTATCGACTTTACGCGGCAAGACGACATTGGGTCTGCGATGCTAGAGCTCTCAGACATTGCCCAGCATCCAGACTGGCCCAAGAAGATTGCGGCCACGGCGGCTCGCAGTGGCCAAGATAGGCTCAAGCTTCTGCAGAGTGGACAGGTAGATGTTGCTCTTAATCTGGAACGCATCGACGATCTCAATCTTCTCGACTTCCAATCCCCGCCACGATAGGGGAGAGAACTAAGCACATTGTCGGTTATTTATTACCTCAACTGCACCGAGGGAGTCTTCACTTCATCACAGGTGCGCCTCGCTGCCAATCTGGCAATTGACAACGAAGCCCTGGTCAAAGAGGTCTATCGGGGCCTCGCCGCGCCCGCTGCAACCATCGTCGGCCCTCATCACCTTGGATTCAGAGAAGCAGACCTCAGGCCAATACCGCACGATCCCGAACGAGTAAAAGAGCTTATTAAACACCTCGATCTGAGCAAGACCCTTCGACTCCGGACGCCGGAATGGATGCCGGAGCACGCCATCAAGATCACCGATTACGTCACGAGATCTCTGGAGGCCATCGGCTTCAAAATCGATATCGAGGTCGAGACGAATCGTCCCGAGTACGCGCGGTCAATAGGACTGCGAAAAGACATTGGCGATCTCGCTTGTTTCGACTCAACGCCCAACACGACTTTTCGGGTTCTAGACGACAAGGTGTCGAGCGCTTCCCACGGCACGTGGTGGCTAGGATATCACGATGATGAATTTCAGCGCTTATTTGCTAAAGCGAGAGTAGCACACGGAGAAGATAGGAAGCAAGCGTACGCGGCAGTCTTGAAAAGGGCATCTGAGAACCCAGCATGGCTATTTATCGCTCATCCAGATGTCATCTGGGCGACCAGACCTGAAGTTAAGATTAGCATTGGTCCATCAGGGGTACTGGAGCTGGGCAAGTAGGTTACAGCATTTCGTTGAGACTCGGTCACTTACAGCTGCGTCATCGTCCGAGCAGCCGCACAACCTGCTGAGAAGGCTGTGAAATTGAACATCGACAAAAGCATCATCGTCTTGCGGCCAAATATATCGCTCAATTTAGCAATGACAATCATGAAGCTTGAGTAAGCCAAAAGATAGGCCGTAACAACCCAACTGCTTTCGTCGAACCCGTCAAGGTCATTCGTGATCGATACAAGAGATGTGCTCACAATCGATATCTCAAGATTGACGAGAAGATCTCCAAGATAAATCCTTGTCATCATGATTATCAATGTGTTTACCCGGGAGAAATGGAGAAACGGCATACCCTATTGCCAAAAGATGAAGACGCCATCCTGTGAGAAACTGCGAGGCGTACTCGTCCTCACCAGACGATTGTCCGGGTTCATCCAGGGCCGTAGACGTCGGGGTTTCCTTTAACTCAACCCCCGTTGCTGAGATACACTCATGGAGGATAGCCGAAGGATGCAATTGATCTCGACTGTGGGTCATAGTTGAGCCTTACTGCTACTTAAAGATAGCTGTAGTGCAGTATGTCCTTTGTGTGTTAGCTGAAGCCTCACTACTGAGACTGGGCGAGGAAGAGAGGCGAGAACACAATCGATTAACCCAGCTTGTACAGGCTGACAGTCCCGGGGAGGAAAGGAAAAGCAGGACTCGATGCCAGGCTGTATATCGGTCTCTCTTTCCCTCAGTGGAAAATCATCGACGATTTGCAAAAGCCGATGTTGTGTTGGTTGACAATACGGTTCGCAACCTCACTTGCATTGGCAATTGAACTCAGCCGGATCTACCCGCCTTATATACAGTAGCTGCATGCCCGATGGGGGCGGGAGGGGCAGAGCGCTACTATACCCAGGGATGTATCCAGGGTACCCAAAGACCTCTACTGTACATGTACAAATCTCTCAAGCATGACCACAATGCCTGCAGCCGGAAATAAGCCAACATTACTGTTGCAGTGTTGTAAGTACAACACACCCATTTCGTCGTCAGAACCTTACCGAAATTGAGGAACACATCTTTGCTTGGCATTTTCGGGGTCTTTGACATGCCCCAGGCCGTCCGCTGCTATTGCAGCGTCTAGCACTACTTGCCCCTAAGGGAGTCTTTGGTTGGTGAAGGCGGCTAAAGCCTACAGCCATTAGGAGCCGCATTGCAATTTGAATTGCAACACACCAGGCTGTATTCATTGGACAGTCTGTGTAGGTACCCAGAAAATCTAGAGCATCAAAATCGTCGTGAGATTCAGTGAAAATTGGTTATATGCACAATTACTTGAAATTTATCTGCATCCGGTGGCACTTGTATCTCTATTGACGTGTAGTCCATTTGCGCTGTCGAGCCCTCACAAAAGCTATTCTATGGTGCAACAAACCCCTGACAACACAAGTAGGAAGTACTCCATCAGAGTACAAAGGATCGTGGCTTCCAGAATAAAAGAATTGTGCGAATGATCTTTTCACTATTCGGATATGGAAATCCATGTCCTCCAGGTAAGTATTCGACTTGCAGATGACTGGATGGAAGCAGCTTCTGTATATCCTGGGTCGTCTCTTCTCCAACCACAACACCATCATCCCGGCCGAAGAAGACAAGCAACTTGGAGTTATGAATGGGGGTATCCGGACGAGTGCGACCAGCAATCACATCACATATTTTCTCCCACAAACTATCGTTCTGCAGCGGACCGTAACGAACAGTATCCTGGAACGAATAAACGTGGCCTTTGTGATGATCAAATTGCCATTGCAGCAATTCTTGCATGCCGAAGCTCCTTTCCACGCGAGAGGGGCTCACTCGGGCTTGGGTCACTCGTCTCTGCCTTGGCTGGACATTGAGACTTGGACCAGAAGGGGCCACTTCTAGAATCTGTCTGACCTTTTCGCGGAGGGCCTCAGGCGATGGAGCAAATTCAGGCCTTTGCATGAACTGATCATCATAGCCATCTGGCAACTTGCGCAGGAGACCAGCTGGGCCAAGGAGCACCAGAGACCGGATGGATGATGTGTAGATATCAGCAAATGCCAGGGATATGGGTCCGCCCAAAGAAAATGCGATTATTGAGAAGGTTTCGCCGTTTCCCATCCAAGAGAGGGGTGAAGACATGCTTGCCAAAAGTAACTGAGAAGCAAACAGACGAACATCGTGCCGGCAATGAAGCGGAGTGTCACTGTATCCTCGACCCCATAGATCTGTGAAATAGCCAGCTGATCAGTTTTCCCGTATTTTCTTCTACCAGAATGTGACGTCCCACACGAGAAGGGAAGATACTGACCGAAGAGCATTACACGGTACCCAGCATCCACAAGCCCTTGTGCAATCTTAGAAAAGACAAGGCAGGGGGTAGCGTCTCCATGGACGAACAAAACCTTCTCTCCGTCCATCGGCCCCCACTCATAAACTCTCATGGTCCCGTAAAGAGTGTCCACGTCGCGAGCGCCTGGCAAGGCGTCCGGCGGGTATGCCATAGTGTCGGCCTCATCAGCTGAGATGAACGGTATGAGCGTCGCTCGGGGCGATGGAATTCTGTCAGCCATTTTGGAGTGATAGGCGTTGGTAAAAAATGCAGTTAGTGGAAGAAAGGACGGGCGGGAGTAGAATGCAGTCCGTCTAAGGATTGAAACAGATACTGGGGGACAGAGCCGCCTGGTACTTGACCTCGGGAAGTGGAGCATTGACCACCACCCTGAAAACAAAGAGGTACAAAAGTCCCTGCCTGCCTGGCAGATTGATTCGCTGGCAAGTATGCAGTAAGTTCTAAGTCAAAAAGTCTGGAAGTGAGACAAGAGTAAGATCAAGCTCCTGACTTATTTGTGACTTTTTAAAAGGCCAAGGATATCCTCGGCTGAATTTGAAAGCCGTCTTGCGATTTATCTGCGGGTGCGTCGCACGCATAAAATTGATATGCTGCAAGCCATCTTGGGCGGCAACGTTACAGGGCTTTTGGGCTCGGTCTATAAAATGAGGCAATCCTGTCTAAGTTGGAATCGCCCCCAGCCTTGTGTATGTCACTGAACCCGTTGAGTCTTCTCTGCTAGCAATGAATCCCACACCTAAACCATCGAACGAGGATGCTCAGTCCGTCGTCTTGCGCGGTTCTTGCTTGTGCGGCATGATCCACCTTGAAAGCAAGATGCTGCCGGAATCAGTCACCATCTGCCATTGCCGCGAATGCCGCAAAGCAGCGTCGAATCCCTTTCTCACATTCGGATTGTTTCATAACGACTATATTCAGTGGCTTATCGAAACTCCCACCGGCAAACAGCCCCTGACCGGCGATTTGACCGACGACATTAAGCTCACTTTCTACTCCTCCGCTGCGGTGCGCGGATGGTGTCCTCGCTGCGGCACACCACTTTTCATGAAATATCACTGCCGACCAGACGGTACCAACATTACCTTGGGCCTGGTTGACGATGAACATACCGTTGGCACAATCCCAGCTATCAAGGAGCACATATTTCTTGGTGACAAAGCAACCTGGTGGAAAATCCCCAAAGATGAGGGTATTCCCACGTATGAAGGTTTCAACGAGCCATTCACTCTCCGCCTCCGAGACTGGTATTCCAAGATTTGCCCGCAAAGGTTGGACATTCCTCCATCTCCTCTTAAATTCAAACTATGAAGGATATGGGTAGAGCATGATGGAGCCGCTGCTACGCAGCACGATGGAACACGATTGAAAAGGCGGCCAAGACCTGGTGATGCCTACTTCAAATTACATGGGGACTACGATTCCTGTCGCTGTCATGAGTGGATCAGAGGGGCTGAAACGGGGTATGCTTTCAGCGCTCCCATCTAAATTTACATTGGGATCGGACGAGAGGTTCGTGGATGCCATGCTTATGAAACTAGATACAGGTAAGGGTAAATCATCCAGACCTACCTTGAGCGTTGTATCATAAAAGACCAATGACATAACAGACATTGTTGATGGGGATTCTGGTTCCTGGGTCGTGAATGAAAGCACCTCTGAGGTACTCGGCCACGTCGTTGCTGCTGATAATCTGGGCGGTGCCTATATCATGCCATTAGAGGCTACTCTATCAGAGATCAAGAATCATCTACATGCGCAATCTGTAGGACTAGCGTCAACAGTCGATATCCTCAACGCTACCAAGGGGAAAACTAGTGAGACGGCAGCCACTACTTACACTGAACGCTTCGAAAACGCCCAGCAACAGTCTGAATCACGGCCCACTGAAAGTCATGGTCCTACAGCAGCCCCAGGGTATCATCATGACACCGTCACAAACCATGGGTTCAATGCATCGTGAGATCCTTCAACCTCATTATGATGTGCCCTGTATGTATAGATACTGACACGAAGCGGGCAGAGTGCGTGCCTATCGACAGAAACTTGACCAATGGGGCTCCACAAAATACAAACGGCGCGACAGAGCACGTGGTGATAGTCCCGACAAGGAGGCTCCGACGAGGAATCCGCAGCCTGTCGCATACCCTAGCCCTTATGTTCCACCAGGCTTCGGTTCTTCTCCCGCTATGATGACTCCTGAAGTCATCTCATAGCGCCAAAATGAACCATCAAGCCTCAATGAGACTGTTCAGCCACAGATAGCAAGGTAAGAAAAGACACTGAAATCGCGTCAAGCTGATAAATAGCTAACAAATTTAGCTATCCACCCCAACCGTTTGGCGACTTCGGATTGACCGACCAAGCCTCATGGTACAGCTACCAAATGCCACCGGTCAATCTTCAGGCCCCCAGACCTGCAGCCGGCACTGGCTGTGGAACATTTATCATTGAACAGACGTGAAAGGGTGGCGAAACAGTCGCAGAGCGACGCAGACGGACGCGACGCGTGTGGAAATGGTTGCGCAATCTAGTAGTACTTCCGCCTCAATACCCGGGCCGTGGGCGCTGCAACTGCGCTAGTTTGTCATTATACCATCTTTCAATATACTATGTCCTCTTCTCTTTGTTTGAGTTTCGGTTTGGTGGACTTGTGGTATACTAAGTAGAATCAATCGAGCGTTATTAGCGCAGGGCACTTTGGAAATTGACAGAACGATATAACACAAACATCCTGGATATTTGGCTTCTGAAAGGTGATAAAAGCAGCCAAACGTTCAATTAATAGGTAGGTAGACAAGCATACCCCAGCAGTGACAGTACCCAGAAAAGGGGGGATTACATCTAATACTGGTAATTAAAACAGCTACATGCGTTATTACCAGAAGCGGCAGGCCAACGCCAAGTCCAACTTTGGTACTTGTTGGACTGGTACTTGTAGGACTCGTTTGGGTTGCAGTATCGCTTATCGGGTGGATAACATTGTTGACAGTACTGTTGCGCCGGTATTCAACCTTGATGGGCGAAGAAATTGTGAATGACTGTGTATATAGAGTAGGAAATCCATCCTCTAATATATAGGTATTATAATTTCCCCATTTCTTTACTGGAGTTCCCGGATCATGATCCGGATCGTTGGTTTAAATGGCTTATGGTCCCGAGGATGAGGCTTATGTTTACTATGCTCCAGAGAGTCATTCTATCTGTTTGCTCATCATGCCATTGACCTCAGCCTTCTTCTCCTTTTGCATCACTAATTCAGGGCGACGCCGGCAAAAACATGCCTGTCCCAGCCGGGCTCGAATTCATAACCCATCGCCTCGCCTCCCGCCATGACCATTCTTCGCACGACACATGATGGCTCGGTGTTAGTCTCGGTGGTTGTCGTAGCGACCAAGGTCGTTGTCGAAGCGGTGACACCGGCCTCGGAGCAGGCACTATAGTAGGCGTCCGCGTCGGAGCAGTATGTCGCGTACTCGGGCTTGTAGGTTGGGAGCACTGTCGTTTCCGTGCTCGTCTCACTGCTGCTACTGTCCCGCCTCATCATGCGGCCGGTCGGGATGCGGATTTGGAGCGTGCCAGAGAACGTTGTGGTAGTACTGTAGAGGGGCGGCATTATTAGCAAATATGGACCTAGTAAAGTCAAGAAGAAATCGCCAGGATAGGATGTGGAATGCGATGAAAAGCCAAGCTGGGGCTGGACTGGGTTGGCTTGAATAGGAGAGCGGGACTTACACGGCGACAGGAGTTACAGTGACGACATTGTAGGCGCTGCAGTCGGCGAGTCGACTGGTCAAGGCGGGTGTACCCGATGCTGCTTCAAGTCCTTGCAGACAGACGTCTACAGTTGTGGTTGGTGTCGCGGTTGATGAACTCGAAGTGAGGTCAGACGACGTCGAAGTTGGGATTGATGAACTCGAAGTGACGTCGGATAACGTCGAACTCGGGGTTGATGAGCTCGAAGTCAACTCAGATGAGCTCGAAGTCAACTCAGATGAGCTCGAAGCCAACTCAGATGAGCTCGAAGCCAACTCAGATGAGCTTGAAGTCAACTCAGATGAGCTCGAAGCCAACTCAGATGAGCTCGAAGTCAACTCAGATGAACTCGAAGTCGGCTCAGATGAGCTTGAAGCAGGGGTTGATGAACTTGTAGTTAGGTCTGAGGAAGTGGAAGTCAAGGCCAATGAAGTTGAGTTCAGTGTTGATAGAGTTGATGCCACGGTTGGCAAAGCCGAATTCGAGTATGAACTCGATGTACTCGAGGCTAGGTCTGCCGAATCCGAGTTGTGGCGGCATTTTGAGGCAGCCGCCAGCGAGGAGCTCAAGGCAAGGGAGAGGGTCACGGATAGTTTCATCTTGACCGAGCAGAAGATATGGATGGATGGGGGACGAGGGAATCACGAGAGAGAAACAGAATGCACACGAAGGGTAATAGGATTTATTGGCCTCTGGTACGAACTGAGTAGGACAATATCAAATGGATGCGGCTTTCATATGTTCATTCCTTTAGAGGACCACCTAATTTAATTGCATTTTAAGGTAATGGATGGGCTTTCAGCTTGTCTTGAGGAACTGTACCATACCGAACATGGTGAAGCGAGAATAGTTCGTCCCTGTTACCCCCAGTCGCCAGTTAATTTATGGCGTCAAAAGCAATGGTCTCTGCCTCTCCCAAACCAAATCGATTTTAGATTGGTGCGTGGCGGCAGCAATAGCGTAGACCAGAGAAGAGTGCAAAACAACCTGGAAGGGTCTGGGGGTCTGGACTTAACTCAAACGGGCCCCAAAGTGGCGTAGGCAGTCGGCCCAAGTAGAGCTGAACTATAGCTTCCGCGATTTAGTAGACTATAGTCGAAGCTCGGCGCGCGTTTGCTGGGTCCAGCCTAGCCCAGGCTGCCCTGCCCTGCTAGCTGTAAAGTCCAATGGCCGCTACTGCTGCAGGTACCAGGCGGTGGAAATGAGGCCTATCTGCAGATTGGTGGGGGGCTTCGGGTGGCTTGGAGGAGCTGAAGAATTTCGAACGTCACGGAGTTTATCATCATTCTAGTCGCTTGCGATCATAGTTCTCGGGAATCATCGCTTGGGAAGTCCTCTTTCTCGATGTTCCCAACTCTTTCCATCAATGTGTTCCGCGACATTGATGGACCCGACAAAGATGACGGATATCGCGATGAGATCCTCGTCATCATCAGTCGAAGGCGATGGGCTCAGAATGGAAGCTGCCGCCTCTGCCATTGAGCTTGTCATCAAATTGATTCCTGTTTTTCTTCTTTGCTTGATTCCTATACTCTTTCAGATCGGCAGGGAGACGACAACACATGCGGGTAACAAGGAACAGCCAACCTCGAAAATCACCCGGTCGCCGCCCATCATCGCTTCTCGCATATTGTTCGTCGGCCATGCCATTGGCTTCATGCGCGAAGGCCACGACTACTTCGCGCGGCTGACCAGCACAATCAAGAGCCCAGCCTTCACCATATCCATGCTCGGACAGAAGCTCACGTTTGTCCAGCCGGAACTTGTACGGCACGTGGCTAGGAATCCTCATTTGCTCTTTATGCCGGTCACTGTGTCCATCTTCCGACGGGCGCTGCATTTTGACGCTTCGACGTGCGACTTGCTCATGGAGAAAACCGAGAGCAGTCGCAGCTTTTCTCGCAGGATCCTCGGCGCGACGAGAGAGGCGCTCGCCAGCCCACAGGCTCTCTCGAGACACATTCGCATATTTGACGACTGTCTCGACAGTATGATTTCGGAACTGGTCGATCGAGATCAAGACCGACTCATGGCAATCAGTGAGTGGACAATTCGGGTAATAACGACCGCCGTTGGACGTATCCTCTGGGGCGACGCCGCCGGAACCAGCCTCGTCTCCGAAAAAGATTTCGTCGAGCAGCTGCAGTTTGTGATGGCGAACCTCAGGAGCTTGACAGGGCCCGAGTGGCTCATATCAAGGAAGCTCAAGGCATCGAGAAGCGAGATTCGCACACGTTTGAAACGTGACGCGCGGAGCCCGACATACCAGCCCGGCAGCTTCTCAGAAAAGCTACACGAGTTGTGCAAGCAGGAGAGGGGTTCGGACGACACATTTGCTGATCTGCAGCTACTGCTTGTTGGGGGTACATCGCCCAACCCGGCGCTCTCTGCGAGCTGGTTCCTAATGCATCTGCTCTGCGGCGACCAGCAGTGGTTTTCTGACACTCGGGGCGAGATAAGAGCGTGGGTTGATCGGGAAGATGGCCACATCAACCTCCGCGAAGTCCGAGAGCACTGCCCGCGGTTGATAGCGACATGGTGTGAGTCCCTTCGACACCATTCGGGGTTTTCCATTGGCCGGTACGCATCGCAGGATACCGTTCTCGCAAATCAATGGAATCTCGACAAGGACTCATTCCTCATGGTCTCCCTGCAGGCCAGTCATATTGGCGAAAACGCGTGGGGCATTCGGGATGCCGATTTCGTTCCGCAGCGCTTCTTGAACAGCGATGGCAGCTTTAATTTGACTCGGGAGCGGCAGCTCAGGACCTTTGGCATGCTGGGCACGATATGCCCAGGCAAGACGATGGCAATTCACATGGCTATGGGGCTGGCAATTCGTCTTCTTCACTCGCTTGATTTCGATCTCGTGGGCTCAGAACCGAGACAACTGCCGCTCCAATGCAATAATTCCTTGCTCGGCGTGCCCTCGCCCATGTCAGATCTGATGGTCAGTTACAGTGCGGCAAGGCCAGGCTGTCGTGTTCGATTCGGACTTTGAATCTCTTCGGAGGCCTAGAATAAAGAAGTGGAACAGAAACCACAGAAATAACGACCGCAACTGTGATATATTATAACGCGATACGAAAACAAAATAAGGAATACATTATGGAACCATCAAGCGTTTGCTCCACTGGTTTCCTTCTGCCTGGTTCCTCTTTAAACTATGAAAATTATGCCTATTAGAGTCTCTGCATGGGATATGCTTTCTCTATCCAGGTCCATCCGCGCAACACATTCTTGGCCAAGTTGTGCGAAAAGGCTACTAGGCAAAATGCCCCCTTCGAAACATGTGGCTGAAGCCTCTGGGAAAGAGCGACTAAAGGGCCCAAACCACAGTCCCGTGCCGGACCCTCTGCAAGCAATCTGACATCATGCCTAAGTCGCCTGCTTCGAATCAGCCCGATGCACGAGACCGCCAGGTATGTATTTCGAAACTTACAATGCACACAGCCGAGTGCTCGCATCCGCAGTTGGGGTAGCAGGGCGGGCGGACAGCCGGTGGGTGACTCTGACAGAAGCACGTCGAGCCTCCAGGACAGGCGCAGTTCGGGTAACAACCGCAGAGGGCGCCGTCTGGT
This sequence comes from Pestalotiopsis sp. DP-2020a, assembly GCA_018115615.1. Taxonomy (NCBI): domain Eukaryota; kingdom Fungi; phylum Ascomycota; class Sordariomycetes; order Amphisphaeriales; family Sporocadaceae; genus Pestalotiopsis; species Pestalotiopsis sp. DP-2020a. Next base: position 70,210 of record JACVEI010000518.1, on the reverse strand, counting down.
TGTTTGCGAGCTTCCAGCTTCGAGGCAGAAGCCATGGCGATGAGAGCGCCAACTGCGACGATGGAGAAGCGCATGATTCTAGAGTAGGTAGATTGAGCGAACAGATTGATTTGAAATAATGAGAGAAGCAAAGGCAGCTTATTATGCCACGAGATCAATAGAGGATCAGGAAGGGAGAAAGATCGTAACTATATAGGTTCTTGTGACTCCAGGACAGAAGCCAATATACCGCAACAGATAATGCTGATTTGTGCCACTCTCCATTCTAGTAGTACACTGAGATATTCGTTCTTGCCTTGTGGTGATAGTGGCTGTCTTATGATGAAATGTTCAATTCGTCTCGATGTGATGAGGACGTGCTATGACGGGCGGGCAGATTGTTCATCCAATCAGCTTCCATGGATGTCCTTCCGCCATCCGGAAATAACACTTCTTTGCAACGGACACCGACTTCCCACCGACTTCCGGGAAGGCTGAGACACATTCTATGCGGGCTGAAGCGGATGGCTTGTGATGATCACTGATACGGCATTCTACTCCAGTAAGCGCCCCGATGGAAGCCGGGAAGGGCCAAGCCTTGCCCCTCGTTACCAACCTTTCCGCCACTGGAATCATATAGCCGCGTCATTATGGGTATTTATACATGAGCCATCGAAGAAGAATGCGGCTTGTTGAAGATCTTATAGGCAAATGGATACATACAGAGGTATTTATGATGTATGTGTGAACAGGTTCTTGAGACTGTTTGTGCAAAGGTAGCGATGTAGGCATGCATCTTAAGTGAATTAGTCGCTCTTTTTCTTTGCTGAAGAGAATATGGTTTTGTGATCTGCATCTCGTTCAACCCGCGTGTCGCTCTAAGAGTCGCAGGCATGTATCTATTACACACATCAAGCCATGTACCAATGCATCGGATTGCTATCATTCGGCTGCGAGTTTGGTTTACGCATGATCCACGCGCCATCATTATATCGTGTCTGTGCTCAAGACCAGTGTTTGCTAAGGATGGCGTACTTGGGATCACGCCGAAATGGAAAGCTAATTATGCAATAGCCGTGGAAAATTGGAGTGTTTTATCTGGTCAAAAGGCTGTATAATAGGACAACCAGACTTCTTTAGCAGCTCGAGGTCAAGGCCGAGAAGTACACCATCGCCGAAAAGCCCGCCGCCACCCTCGACAAGCCCACGGCCCCGACTTCAACGACGTCGGCGTCCAGTGGGTCATCTGGACCAACGGCGACACCAGCGCCGATACCAAGAGTAGGACCGGCATCACCTGGTACAGCCTCGACAAGGCCCCCTGGTACCGCCCCTTCAAGTGGCGATTGACCGTCAACATTAACGACACGTACGACTACAAGTCCAAGGACGAGTCCGGCGACACATACAGCCGCAGCTGCTCGCAGACCGGCACTTACTACGTCGACTTTGACTTGAACGCCCCTGCCATGGTCTCCATCTCGGACAACCAAGACTGTTGAGCTCCAATGGTGCCAATTGGGCAGTAACCATCATTGCGGCGAGTTGATGCGAGGCGGTGCATACAGAATACATCAGGGCATGGAATAACTTAATAGGAACAAAAGACAAATGATACACAATTAATTTCATGATAAACCAAGTCCTTTCTGCTTCGCCTCGCTTAGGACCTGGTATTTGATTTGTGCACTAACAATACCGATTCTGAGGACATATAACCATAGGCACTAGGAAATGCAGCTTCCTGTCTCCTGTGCCCTGGATTCTGGTGACTGGATTGTTTGCAGATACATCCCGGCTCGCGCCCTGAGTCTTCGTTGTGCCGTGTTCATGCTTGTCGCAAATAATGCCATCTGAGTCGTTGGCCAACGCTTTGAAATCCGGGTTCTTTGATATCCCTTGTTTCAATAAGAATGAGTGAGGACCTGGACCACGCTTGTTGCACTCGGTATCTGCGCCCAGGATCTTGCTTCCTGACCTGGCTAGGCAGCGTTCTTCCTGTCATGCCTTGTGCATGGACTTGACTGATCATTAGCACAACACATTTTGGAGAAAACTGAGGAAAAATCAAAGAGTTTTCTTAGGTGCAAACAAAAAGCTGACTGAGAGAGATGAGAAGGATCATAGCTCGCATTGTATCGCTTGATATCTGGTGTCATTGCGATCAAGGCTGCTTCTCATGTCAAGAAATACCAAGCTTCGCAATGCTCATGACAGGAACAAAGCAGCGCTGGTAGCATAAAATCTAGCCCCACGTGCCTGGTTTCCGTGAACAGCTTCGGGCAATCCTCTGCTATTCTGCCATCGACGTCCCCCTAGCACTCAGGCGACGATCAATCAACCTCTTGGTCAAGCCACGATGAAGGCTTCACTAGACAGCATACCCAACGAAATCCTCGCCATCATTGAGCCACAGTTGCATCTTGAAGATGTCGCAAGCCTCGTCCTCAGCTGTCAATCTCTCAATGTGGCACTGACCCCTCTGCTCTATCGGCGAGGTAGTGGCCATGAGGAAGTCACCCTCTGGGCCGCTGCTCGTGGAGAAGTGGGAGTCTTGGAGAAGCTCTTCCACGCCGGAGCTGATCTCGATAAGAAGAGTAGTTGGGAAGCGGGATTCTGCAGTCCCCAGGGAAAACCAGATCTCTGGCATTCCATAACACTCGATGCGGTGCAGGATAAGCTCTATACGGGACTCTCATTGCAATACACGCTGCATACAAAATCGTACTATCACTTTGACGACGACGATTCGAGTTCCTATTCCTCATATCCGACTTCATATTTCTCATACAACAACTCATCCAGTGAAGATATCAGTGAATGCCAACCAAAAACGTTGACAGCCCTCACATTAGCAGCTGGGCTGGGACATGAGCAGGCCGTTGATTTCCTCCTGCAGCATGGTGCCAGTATCAACCAAAGATGCCAACAAATCTGTTACTGCGAACATGTGCGCAGTGCGACATCTCGAGTAAACATGTATGACCCAGGGCACAAATATAGTTGCGAATATGAGTGGACGCCCCTCCATTTGGCCATTCATCATGGTCACTTGCGTTCGGCGAAGAAGCTCATGGCCAGTGGGGCTTCGTTCGAGGTTTGTCAGAGTCACCACAGTATCCCCGGCATGACAAACGCTCTTGACATTGCTTCGGCCGCAGGTGATACAGATATATTCACTGCAGTATTTGATCACTTCGCTTCCAGCATCAATCAATTGCACAAGCGGTACGCCCTCGACTTTGCGTATATTCATGGATCCATGGATGTATTTCATCTTCTACTGGACCATGGCATCGAAATCGACGGTCCTGCCACACTTCCACACTCGGATGGCACAACAATTCTCATGGAAGCATGTGCATCAGCGTATTTCACTGATGCTTTCTGGTAAGTGCTTTCTGATGGAACTGGAACACTTCCAAACAACCAGACAAACTGAGAAAAGGAACCTGGCTGCTTCTTGGCTTGTTTCTTCGAACATGTATTGACCAAAGGGGCGTTGGTAGGCTTCTCGAACTAGGAGCGGATGCATCAAAAACGACCGAAGAGAAGATGACGACTTTGAACTGCCTCACCGGAAGACTTGATAGGATGATGCGAAGATATGACGATTACACCAACAAGCCGTTGTGGCACAGCTTGTCCGACCTTCGAGAGACGATGGAACTCCTCTTGAAGAACGGAGCAGATCCCAACACATGTTTCAACACGGGTGATCGATGGCAGCCCCGCCTTGGGGCAGGGCTCCCGCTTGTCACAGCTGCTGAGTGGTGCCAGATCGACGTGATCACACTGTTGCTGGATTACAATGCCGATATCGATGCCTGCGACCAGCACTCCTATTCGCCGTTGTGGGCCGCGTCATTATCCAAAATGCCCGCGCAAGCTATGGTAGCGACTATGACCCTCCTCATTGAACGAGGTGCTCATGTATTTTGGGAAGACGAGGAAAACGAAGAAACCATTCTCGACAAAATCACGCAACACCGCAATGAAGCAAGAGTGGACTTTACTGCCCTTGTGAGCCTGATCCTGAATCGCGGCTTGACCCCTGAAGCTGGACTGCGCGGGGACACCTGGATAAAGAGCTATTTCGACCGTGGTCAGATCGAGTGCTGCAAGCTTCTAGCAGAGCACGGCGCTCCAGGTCCCGGTCCCGAAGATCTGACCAGGATGCTACAATACGCCATCCAAACGAACAACGCGGAGGCTATGCGATATCTTCTGGGATTGAAAGACATGGTAAACCAACCAATCTCAAAGTTGGACCTTGACATGGCCCTTTTACAGCACGGTGCGGAAGAAGTTGTACTTGTCCTCCTCGAGCACGGCGCACCGTGGACACATATCTCTCGAGATGAATGGTCCCGACTACTTACTGCACGCGAATTTGCTGTTGCCGCTGATGTGCGCATCCACGCCTTGCTGCTTGAGCGCGGCGCTGATCCGAACACCATGCTAGGCGGTTGGGACACACCTCTGCAAATGGCGATATTTTGGGGAAATCTTCCGCTCGTCCAGATCTTACTAGACCATGGTGCGGATCTAGACCTCGAGGGGAAATATGACGAATCACCAATGGAGAATGCCGAATTATACAAATCCTTTGACATCCTCAAATTGCTACTCGAGTACAGTGAAGTCAAGGGTAAAGCTCGAAGGCGTTGGAAAAGCAGGATCTACAACGGGCTCGCGAAGTTAAAGAGGGCAGGAGAGCCGTCAACGGATGCTTCATGAGGCCGCAGTGCTTTCTGGTCAAAGAACGCAGAAAGATTGGAAAGAAAAGGGGTTCAAGCAGGATGCTTTGCTATTCCCACCCGTCTGTGGGTTGCTGGAGGAGGCTGAATATGATGTATTATGATCTCCACACTTACTGGCTTGTCATAGTGATAGAGAGCGACCGACCAACAGTCTTGGCTAACTAGTCCGGGTCGAGCTCACGCAGATGTTACCTTGCATGGAGCAGAATGATCACGGATTGGTTGATGAAATGTTAACAAGCACAGGGATACTTATGCAGGGGTGATGTTGGTTTATATTGTAATGCATCACTTGTTAGCGGCGCGTCGAGGGTTAACATCTGTTGCGAATTACAAATCATCCCAATCCGTTCATGTCTCGACTTTTGGCGAGAGCTTCATTACTTGGGGCAAACATGAACGGCGCTGTACTTCTAACCGGAGCCAATGGCTCAGCTGGTCTTCACACAGTCGAGCGATTGTTGAAGGTCCACCCCGCCTTCACTCTCATCCTCACGGTGAGGGATGCCTCAGAATCTGATGTTCACACCCAGCATCTGCGCGAGACCATCGCGAAATATCCAGGCGCCAACGCTTCCATTCATCAACTCGACCTCGCAGACTTGAAAACCGTGCATGAATTTGCGCAAAAGATATCGTCTGCAATCGCCGCTGGACAATACCCACGCCTCAAGTCCATTATATGCAACGCTCACTACTGGAACCTCGTAGGGGACTCGGAACTCACCGTCGATGGATATGACAAGACTTTACAGGTCAATCATATTTCTCATACAGCTCTCGTGCTGCGCCTCATCGGAAGCTTTGCCGATAAGGGCCGAATCGTCCTTCTGTCGAGCGTCAGCCATTATCGCAAGCCGAATCTCATGACCTCGCACTTATCCGAGATTCCTGAGGATATGGATCAGCTCAATCATCCCCCGCCAGACAGTGACAAGGCTGGCCGTGGATTTCAGAGATACGGCAGTTCCAAGCTCGTCTTCACGACTTGGATGTATCCTCTAAACCGGTACCTTCAGCAAGTAAGTATGACCCTTGCTCTGGCCGGAAACAACTGACACAGTCTACTCCAAGAGCCCCGACTTCAAGGACATCACTGCCGTAGCCATCAACCCGGGCGGGATGGCTGACTCGCGGTGCTTCACCACCAACACGCCCCTATCCACCCAACTGCAGCAGATGTTCATCGTCAAGCCGTTCATGTCGGTACTGAACCGCTTCGTCGACCCGACCCTTCGTTCATCTGCTGCAGCGGGGGTCGACATTGCAGATATTGCCGTCAATGCGGCCTGCCCCGACGAGCGTGGCTACTTTACCTTGCTGGAGAAAGATGACAGCGATCCTCTCGCAATGGACGAGACGGTGCAACGGCGAGTTTGGAAAAAGAGCCTGGAATGGGCCGGGATCACGGAGGACAGTACTGCACTGAAGGAGGCTTTCACATAAGCGATTGGGTGCACCATGACTATGCCCTCACTTCTGGTATACTCGAGCTGTTCGAGCGTGGAGCTTCCCTCCATGGCTGCTTAAACTAACAATTTCAATTTCTGAATCATCAGTCAATTAAAATGTGATTTGCTAATAAACCCTCCGAGGATTCCATTTCGAATCCGTTCGTAAATGTGGTAGTCGTAAGCGAGACTGGATTCAAATACTCCAAGAAGTATATCCCCTTCCAATGCCGGGTCCCTGATAGATTCATAATCACAAGTAATAAAACTGTAATGTTGGACGCAAACATGCCATGGATTTATACATTGTCGCCTATTTACATAGTCGTAAGTGTGGTTGTGCAATTGGGTGGTATCCTGCTGGATCATCGTCCGGGCACTTGCATACGCGACCACCATGTCGTCTACCATGACCTGCAGTGCGTTCTCGACATCTGGTAGTGTTGTTTCCTCCAGTGAAAGCAGCTGGGTCCTATTGTCTGCGGCTATGAAATCGCTGATGCTATTGTTCAGGGAGTCGCCAACGACCGATGTGTAAAGACAAGTCTCTTTATTTGCAATACATAATCCTCCATGATTTATACCGCTGCACTCCTGCTCTCCGCCAGGACAAGAGAGTTCCCGTTGATACATTTTGTCCCTCGGCGTCTTTATTTTTCAACCACGAATAACCCAAACTCATTGCCGTCCAGGCCACTAGTAAAACTTCTCCCTACTTCCGGCTGGCCGTCTTCCAGTCGCGCTCCCAAGATTCCATCGCCTTCTGCGTATTGTTAACCTTCTCCTCCAGCGTCGTCGTTTTGCCGTGCCCAACCGATAAATGCTCGACTGGAGTGGTTTGGCCTCCGTACACGTATCCCTTCACTGATTCCGGTGTCGACGTTTTCTTCTTTTTGTTGGCGGATGGGTTCCTGTTTACCATGGAGAGTCCTCTGGTCAGCCTTCCCGTATCACCGTCTCTCTTGGGTGGTACCCATCTAATATTACTTGAGAGACTTACAAGTCGCGGGAGGGGCCGGCAGCTGTTGTTTTCTTGGATTGCTTCGCCATGGTGGATCACAGTTGACTAGGATCTTTTCTGGCGGCGGGGGCTTGTTTGATAGAATCCTTCCGCGGAATCACATTCGCTTCAGTTGTGTCCGAACATGATCGAGACAAGGCGTATCCTTGTCTCGGTGGCAGACTTATCGAAGAGCGCGATATTCTGCAGTCGAATTCCGTCGAGTATTGACCCGTGCATAGGCACTTAGGAGACAAGAGATTGAGAAGAAGTGGTAGAGACAGCCCAACATGCACGATTATAGGCAGCGAAGTCAACCACACCCATCTTTGACGGCATCTTGCTTGTCCACCAAAGGTCGCAACTTCCACGACGGGCGTGCTGAAGCTATAATGGTGCCTATGTTGCCTGGATGAATGAGTCACACGCTCATTGGTGCTTTCCACAACACCCAGGAAGGAGGATCAATTGCCGTGATATTCCTCGATGAGGCAGGTCGCTCAGGGGAGGACGCGAACGCGGGCAGGTGTGCTGTGGGGGAGCCTCGCAGGGCTGATCCTACCGCAGCTCTGATCGGGATGATGTGTACCGTGCCCATGGTTTTGGGAGGAGACGCATGTTCGTCGGCACGGTTGTGCTGCGTGGAAAAGCGGATATCGTGTTGCCAGTTGGATTCCGTCCTCCCATCTCCACGCTTGCGTCAAGGGGTGCATGGGTTCACTGCATGGACGGCTGGGGCAAGCCAGAGTGAGCACATCGGTGCGGACCCAATTGGAAATTGTGCATGATGACGTCTGGCTCCACGTGGAATATGCGAGAGAAACTACCTCTCTGTTTCTAGAAGGCTTCTGTGACGGCTTCGCTGGGCCCCGGAATGAAACATTGCAGATGACGCGGCTGGCCCTGCGTGATATTGCTGCAAGGGCAATGTACGCCATCAGGCTGACCGACAGAGACTAAACCCATGTCATCTTCTAGAAACCAAGATTGTGCTGACTGCAGCACTTTATCGATTCAAGAATGCTCATCGAGGTGTCTTGGCCAATGGTTATGAATAGACATTCGGATCGCAATTTGTGCCAATTTGTGCAAAGAAAACAACAGGAGCAGATCAGCGCCTTTTATCAGTTCATTCGGATATGTGCCAAATATGTAAATACAGTGCCGGCTTGAGGCTTCATTTGGATTCATGTTTACTGGAAACGAACTGACCACACCGTCAGAATCTTGATGTCATTGGGTCGGGGACGGCCATATTGAAAAGCAATGATTGATTACGCAGAACTCACTTGCGATATCCCGTCTGGATCTATTTGGTCCATCTCAATCTCTGAATCTGAACGATCCCACTGGTCCAAGTCGGGAGGTTTGTATAACTGTGGTCGGGGCCCGCGCCGAGGAGGTTGCGATATTGACTCATCATCGGCGACGTCGTCCGTAGATGCGCCCTTCCTTCCAAGAAGGGATAGCACAACCCCTTTCAGCACCCACGGAGCATATTCTTTCAGCTGAAATTTCAAGAACTTGCTCTTGGGTACGGCGTATATAAAGTCCAAATCCTCCAGAGAAATACGCCTCGTTTCTTCCACGAAAAGAAATACCAGAACCCACGCTACTATGTTGAAGAAAGAAAAGAGCCCAAGTGTTCCAGGTGAGCTGATACCAGCAATGAGGCTGCAATAAAGGTTAGTCCGCCATTCAGAAGAGAAACGTAGACAACTGACCTTGGCCAAAATAGAGATAGACAGGCTGCAAAGAATAGATTGACCGCGATTGCAAAAGCACAACCCTAATCACGTCAATACATGTGGAATCAATCTCGCAGCAGTTTAACTCACAATCTCACGATGAGATAAAGGAAAGCTAGCATACGTCAGTTCGCATGTCAAGACTCAAGCAACTTTTCAAGAAACGCACCTTTCAGCGGCAAGGGTGAATGGTATAGGCCCTGTCTCCGTAAGTATATGAGATAGCTTGAAGAAGTGATCCTACTAACCAAGTCCGGGGGAATAAAAGATTGCGTGCACTGGAGGACCGATAGTCAGCTTCCGACCGCAAAAGAGTCAAACCTGTACAGCACTTACAATAGAGGAACGTGACAACCAAGGCGCACGTTACCCTGGGCGCGTCTTGGATCGAAGTATTATACAAGGCTAAGAAGGAAAGAGCTGCTGCTGCCATCATGAGCGACATGAACGGCAGTGTCATCAGCAGCCATCTCCGTCTGCCCACAGTATCTATTTTTCTGATTGCAGGCAGAGCGAAGACGAAATTAAGGAAACCTCCACACGATTTAGTTCTTCAAGTTCTTCCACGAGCAGTTGAGATGACCCACCAAAACCAATGCTGAAGTACATTGCTGTGTTTTTATCGTTCGAAAATATGTTGAAGAAGGTTCCTGAGTCTGTTAGAAATGTATTCAAACCAAAGGTAAGAACGAAATCGAACAAACCTACCAGAGTAAAAGGCCAGGATATTGACTGCGGTCATATTAATTTCAAACAAATCGACTAATCAGGAAGCTTCCAAACTTACTCCCACATAACTGTTGCGCCAAAGCGGTAATTGAACTGCTGATCAGAGGGTTTCTGTTGCGTCGATTGACAAATAGCTCTCGGAACTGCTTGATGAAGTCCTTGACTGCGCCGAACTCGGCCGTTTTCATAAATCTGATAAATGTCTGGAGATCCATGTTTTGATGGTCGTATTGTTGCTGTACCTCTTGTTGGATTGATTTGTGGAGAAGATAAATATCTCGCAATGCGATCAACTAGGAGAGTCATAAGTGAATTGTCTGGTGTCATCGTGATGGAAAGCCTTACCCGACATCTTCTCAACGTTTTGAGAATCTCATAGGCTTTGGTCGGATTGTAGTTTGGTCCACGCCGAAGGTGATAGCGAGGGCTTTCGGGGCATACTATCAAAACGCAAAGGAGCACGATGGATGGAACCACGGGAGCTCCAAGAATCAATGCGAGGGCCAGGTTTTCGTTCTTGGCTTGAGAGAAGCACAGATTCAAGATGAATCCAACAAAAATACCACAGGCGACCCTTGACATACATTAGCTGGAAAGAGTGGAAAGGCACCTTTACAAAGACCTACCAGAGCTGCCAAGCGAGAATCGAAGTGCCGCGCCAGTATCCGACTGCGGTTTCCGAGGAAAGAATCGGCGTGTTCACGGCTTTGATGCCCATACCTAGAACAAATATCAGTACATTTTCGGAGTGGATCGCGATGTATATAAAAGCATACCAATTCCGTTGACAATCCTGATGCCGAGGATGATTTGCCATTGCGGTTTCGATGTGCCGATCACCGGGACTATCGCCAAGAGCACCGAAGTCACCATGACCAGAAAAGCCGCCACGATCATCGAGCCTCTGCGGCCAAATCTGTCGCTGAATGGTAGCGCCAGCCAACAACCGAGAAGGGCTGCGCTGAAAAACGGCGTCGCATTGGTAATTCCCAGATACCAATCATTTTGAGTGGGTTGTGATGGCCGGAGTACCTTTCTATCCATCCAGGTTCCAAGACTGTTGGCGTCAGATGTTATCCCAAACGCAGTCTCATCCGAAGACACTGGGAGACCGATGTTACTGCGGTAGAGCGAGGCACCGTTGATGGACGTTTGAACATGACCTTGTAGAAAGGCGGCGAGGGAGACGGCAAGTATGACAAGCACCATGCCTGGCTCGGGCATGGCCGATTCAAGCTCCTTTTTCAGGGCATCCTTTTCGCTATCTTCAAGCACGACGAGACCATCCGTGGGGCCAGTCCAGGCTCCGGTGGAGATGGCTTCATAAGTTTTCGGATGCTTGCCCACAATCGCTGCTCGCTTCATGTCCTCGAGCCCGACGTCGGGAAGCCATACTTCGCGAAAGGCCTCGACGTCGGCTGCTAGGTCTTCATCGCGAATGTGGCCTGTAAGATGAGGTTAGTCCCATGTACCCGTGCAAGATCAATGGTCTGTGGCGCATGGTGATGCGACACGGTTGACAAAGTGTCGGGAGGAAGACAAGGGCTTACTGAGGGCGTCACCAAGATATGCATCATTGTTGGCGAAGCGATGGCTCATTTTCTAAGTTACATTGAGTCAGGAGGTCTGCCAATTACACGAGGCCGCTAAGTGGCGCGAAGGAAAAAAGATATGGAGAACAGTCAAACAGAATGGATCGGCGAATTGGCAAGGACAAGCAGCAAACGTCATTGGCTAAGACGAGGCCCATCAACTCTGGTTTTTTTTTTTTGGGCCTTATGCGCCTGTTCCTGTTCCCCAGACGAGACGGTTATGAAGAACTGGGGATTACCTTTGTCCTCCTAAATGCTAGTGGAGACATTGCGACAGAAATCGACCGGCTGTCGCGCGCTCATGTCGTCGTTTTGATTGCCCCAAGCAGCAGCAGGCTATCGAGGCATATCGCTTGTGCTCAGTCGTTGGGCAATTATCCTGTTTGCGGCACAGCCTTGCAAGGCGAAGTAGCAGCGACGGGCTGGGTTGGCCTAGCTGAGGCAGAGGAGCAATTGAGGGTAGGATGGTGATGATGGGATAAAGTCACGAATGTGCTCTCATCACTCGAAAGGTGCCGGTGTGGAGGATGGGTGAGATGAGGGGGGGCCACTTCTTGGTTGTTTGGGAGCAAAACAGTCCAATCAGCCTCATCTGAGGGGGGCGGCGAGGGAGAAGGGAGAGGAAGACGAGAGGAAGCGAGCAGGTGCTACTCTGTACGGAGTACTTTGACCCCCCGGACGGCACGAACAGCAAGCACCGGAACCTGGCGCAAGCTGATTTGGCACACGAACTGAGGCTGGGCCCAGGTCTAATGTAGGTAAGGTAGCTCATTAGTGCCAGCCACGGGACGCGTAGCCGAATCGGATCGTGGACGAGGCCCAGCTTGGCGGCAGCTTGGCAAGGTTGAATGAGAAGAAGGTGAAGAGCTGGCCGGCGGCTGGCTGTGACCGTGAGCGCCCTCGGTGGGAGAATTGGGATAGATTTGGTTTGGGTCTTTGGCACAAAAAGACTGCGAAATCCTCCAGATCGTGAAAACTCTCGCTTCGCTGAGGTCGGTGGGATGCGACGATGATGCCAAACCAGACGCGGTGTGGTCCCTTTGGTTGATGCAGTGCATGCACATGGTACCGGAGTACACGCACTGCCTGTAAATTATCATTACCTTTTGGGGCACGAATTATTACCTGGGGCTTCTGGGGCGTGGGGTAGAAAGCCAAAAGTCCCTATCTCCGCGTTCTTGGGCTGCAGGCTGGACTGGGACTTTGGCCGCTTTCGCAAAAAAGCGTGCAACCCTCCCTGCTTCCACTGCGACGCTGGACGCAAGTCAAGAGCAAAGTCAAAAAGAAAAGAAACAAGCCATTCACGTTCATGGGCGAATAGGAAGCTCCCAAAGCGCCTGTCAAGGGTGGGCACCAGTCTACGCCGATCTACAAAAAGATCAACGGCACGAACCCGACTGCTTGGATTGCATCTTAGTTTCATCGGCTGCGACCTAATCAATACAATGGAATAACCTAAGGTTAGTACTGTCTGCAGACTGTCATTTGTTGTACCCAGACTTTGGTAATATAATATCGAGATGCTTGACTGCCGATGCCTTGGATTCTAGACTGGCAGGGTGTGTTCCATGTTGAACCCCGTCACAATATCTTGGTCAGACAAACACAATTCAACTGGCCAGTCCCTGAAGGAAGAAATGCAAGACTTTCCGAAATTGCTGATTCGACGCCGACACCACAAACAATGCGCCTTGTAGGGCCGAGGAGAGGTCGGCAACATGTTCTCAAACGTCAACATGTAACACGTACTTTGCAGCATCTCGGTTGTATGTGGTAACGTAGACAAATTCCAACCGTTTGCCTCTGGTATAGTTCCTGGGTTGCGACAGGTCATTGTCCTTGGAACGGATACAGACAGGAAGCGCAGATTGCATTTCAAATACCAACCGTCGCCAATTCAGTTGAGGTGTTGAATAATATATATATCTACCTACCTAGTTAGCCTTGTTGTTCCTGCGTGCGAATGTATCGTGTTACAGATAAGCAAATCCCCCGTGGTCTTCAACGTGACAAGCATAGACGGCCGGGGCTTTCACGCATTCGGGGGGTCCCATGGGGTAATCGCAAGCGCCGTGTCCCCCCAGAAACGGTTTGCGGAGAAAAAGGGCCACAGTTGAAAGAACCTGCAGCGAGTCAGCCTACCGACATCCATCCCAATGTTCGCTTTAGAACCCACCTCCGCATTTATGTATCACTCTTGATGTGGTTCCGTACTGATGGGATGGAGTGCACACAGGAGCCGCCAGTCATTACCCATCTCGGTAGGTCCTTAACCTTCGGTAAGTCTTCTAGGTTAGCGCAGCTGGGGAGAAATCCTAGTCAACGTCGACGCTGCAATGTGCACCATCACAACTTCCGTCGGGCGGTGTCTATCGATTTTTGAAACCCCAAAGATCATCAGTCATCATTCTCAGTCATCCTGCCTACGTCAAGGTAGGATCAGAGGATGCAGAATATAGACGTCCGACACCGACTCGCCAATGATCATCAATTGCCTGCCCGCAATTTGGGTTGACATGAAGACATGAATTCATTGGGGGTGTCGAGTTACACCTATGACACTGCCCGGGGCCGGCCTGCGACGTCGATCAGCAGGTCTTGCCCCGTAAACCAGACGGATCGAGGGCTAAAAACACAAACTGCACTTGCCTGCCTATGGATGCCTGACTGGGCTTAGCGAGCTGCTTCGTGGCCCTGGTCCATCCCCAGATTTCATTGCCTTCCTTCCTTCCTTCTTTCCCCGCCGGCAACATTTCAGCAGCCTGATAATAATAGCGTGGTGCTCATTCTCAAGTGGGTCGGGCATCGTTCTCGGGATTTTCCTCTCTTCCTCCTCTCCCACCACCGTCCGCACGTCGCAAATCTTGATGACGACGCACGACGACACAACATCTAGAAACCATACCTGGGTATAGCGTTCAAGTTGGAACCGCCTGGCTATTCTTACTACTCTCCTTTGGTGCTTCCTCTGTCTGTTTGCCTCCTGTTGCTACCACTATCCTTCGGCAGCCCATTTTCATGTCTGTCCAATACTGGCACGAAGGCTCGGCATCTCCAACTCAGCCGCCCTGACGACATCGCACAGGCAAACTCCCCTCCGCGCTGACCGACTCGGGCTTGTGCTGGACTCTGACATCAGATTGTGGCTGGAAATTCGCAAACAGTCAGAGCCGGAACTGTAACATCTTCCAACTCGACATCACTCGGCCGGCTGTGCCTTTCCCAACCTGAGCGCTACAACTCGGCCTCGAGAACGGCATCAACTAGGCAGTGCTGGCCCGATCGCTTTCGGGAACCGGAATAGCCATTCAGGCGCTTCTAACTACCATTCAAGTGACTATGAGTCAACCGCCAGCGAGGGCCGCCGATCAAGATCGGCCCACGGCCGAAAGTTGCGCATCGCCAGTGTCGACCGTCTGTGTCACGCCCGGGCATAGTTCAGAACATGAGTCTCCCATCGCCCACCGCAATGTGGAGCGGCTACATGGAGAGCTCAAAGTACAACAAAAAAACCTAGCAGATGCCCGCCGCGCGAAACATTACCTTGGCGCTGCCTATCACCACAAGAAGATTCTTGACATTCGCCAGTTTCTCTCTCCAAATGGTGTTCCTTTCGCCGTGCAAGTGGAGGGTCACCTTCGACAAGCAGCCATTCTGCTGCTGTGTCAAGACACTGGAAACATGGACATCTCGCTCATTCCTGACCCGACAGCTCTCCCCAAGCAGGGATCCAAACCACGGGATATCGATACTCTCGCATTGGGCCTGCTATATGCCAAAGTCGGCTTCTTGCATATGAGGCTGGGTAGCAGTTTGGGATTGGGCAAGGCAAGAGATTTCCTGCATACATCTCTCTTGACACTCGTGGACCTCGAGCCAGCCCCTGTTCAACACATGTTCCCGATAGCTCAATCTCTGGCCGACCTTTATGACTTTACCACCCATGATGTCACCGGTGCTCAAGCTATGGTGCGCTGGCTGGTTGACAAGAGTGGTCAAGACACATTCCAAAATCTCGTCATTGGTCGGATTTCCGAAGCCCGGGACTGGTGCAGAACAAACGGTTTCCAGCTCGACACCCCGAGATTTGACATTTCCGCAATAGAGCACGCCATCTTGCACAATGAGCCAAAGCAGATTGTTGAGACCATGTTGGTATGGACAGAGCAGATGCATCCAGCAGGTGATCTCCCCTCTCGACTGCTTCTCGCGGCCGCCGAAACACGCAACTTGACCATCAGTCAGCTCTTGTTTGAGCACAAGGCTAGGGCCGATGCTGTTGACGAGGAGGGAAAGACAGTGCTACATCGTTGCCTCCATTGCCGTGACGCAGCGCTGGAACAATCGTCAAAGAAGGACGGCACTAAAATTGCCGCATTCTACCTACACAAGGACCCAAGCCTACGAGACAAGCAGGACCAGTCTGGAAAGACTGCCTTGTATGTGGCATGCGAGGTTGGCTGGGTCGAGATGGTGGCCTTTCTTCTCGAAATCGATGCCAATGCGAATCTAGCAGAAAATAACGCCCAGGCACCTCTCTACATGGCCTGTGAGCGTGGCCGCCGACCGATTGTCAAGTGCCTGCTTGAGAAGGCCAAGAACCTTGAGCTTGATGTCAGGGGGCCGGGTGGACAGACGCCCTTGATTGTGGCTGTTCAGTATGCCGCCTCCCACAATGATGGCCTTCCGATCGTGCAGCAACTTTTGAAAAAGGGAGCGGACCCATCTATCGCAGACAACACAGGAAAGACCGCCATCAACTATGTGGGAGGTATTTGGGGTACAACTCTGAAGGAGGCGCTCAGAAGTGCTAGGCAGAAGACAGGAGGCGTCGCAAGCAGCTCAAGTTCCTTGAACATTGCAGCATCCACCGCCGGCCATAATTTGAAGTCACAAAGATCGAGTCGCCCACCCAGCGTGGCAAGCTCAATGTTTGCGAAAGCCAAGGTGTGGCAACCGCGTCTCAAGAGCGGCAACTCGAGCCTGTTCAGCCCCAGCAGGACATCCTTGGAGTCCGGGCCGGTGCCCTCGATTTTCTCAAGTGACATGTCACGGCGGACCAGCATCACTAATGCAAGCTCAATCGGTCTTCATGATGGCGCGCAGCTCACGGGAGACACAAATCTCATGTCACTTGCCGAGAAAGGCCCAGCTTATATAAGGAAGGACGCTTACGAGCCCGCTCCTCCGAGAAGTTCGTTCTCAGACCGACCGGACGATTCGAGAGTACCCGAGAATGAGGCTACTCCATCTCTGCCAACACCACGAGTTCACAGGGACTCCGCCTCAGACAGTCATGATTATGCTTTCGATGCTGAAAGCGCAAATGACCGACCACCACTGGCCCGCGCGGGCAGCTCTTTCGCCTCTGGCATCGATCAAGGGGCACCTGGCAGCGTCAACTCGACACAATCCAGCACAAATTCTACATATTATGACACGCCATCTGACAGCGACGAAGATTCGTTTGAGCCAAGGTTTATCAACCTTCCGATACGCTCACATTCGAGTGGCGCACAAGATCGCCCCAGTGGCTCTCAAAGTCGACAGAATGGTTCATTTGATGGTGCCTCCTCCATGTTGACGCCTCCAGGAAATGACGCTCCAGGGGTTTCTGGCTCGGGTAAACCGAATCAAGGCACCGGACATGGTGGTGGATCTCGGGGTGGAAAGGTTCGGAACGCGACATCGAATCCAGACGCAGAGCAAAAGCGACAAGTGCTGCTGGCGTGCCCCTTTGCCAAGAAAGACCCAGTGGCTCATGAGCATTGCCACAACTATGAATTGAGGGAAATTAAACATGTCAAGCAGCATCTGAAGCGATGCCACTTGATCGTCGTTTGCCCTCGGTGCAAAATTGGTTTCAACAGCCAGGATCTTCTTGACCAACACCTTGTGGGCGGTTGCGAAATCCGGGACTGCCCGGATCCAGAGGGTATGACGCCGAAGCAGCACGAGATCTTGAGGCCGCGGACCAACCACAAAGTGTCGCTGGAAGAGCAGTGGTACTTTATCTGGGATACGCTCTTCCCAGGTCTAGCCCGGCCACCAACGCCGTACAAGGAAGAGTTTGTCAACTTGACCGAGTTCCACAAGCTGTTCAAGGACTTCCGTAATCAGCAGATTCCGGCTTTGGCTGATCGACTCCTTCACGAGATGGGCAGTGGCACGCCCATGTCACCATACGATCAAACTGTATTCGTCTTGGACAGAGGCATGCGAGAGTTGCTCAACATATTGCAAATGTCTGGTGTCGTCGGGCCGAATCAGAGCGCTTCCAATTTGGGGAATCGAGCAGGGCAAGCTGGCACGAGCGAGGCAGCCGATGTCAAACCTTTGAACAGACACCACAGCGTCGAGAGAGCAGGGGACCAACTCACTCCAGACTCGACTGGCGTGGTGCAGCAATGCAGTCCTGGCAGCACACACATGTCCAATGACGAATACTACTCATCGATGGCACCTATTGACGAGGTATCAACCAACTCATCAGGGCCGCGACAAGGTTCGGTGGGACATTCTCAAGAAGCCGAGCCCTTTATGCAGCCGAATCCCATCCAGACGCTCCATTTGCCACACGGGCACCCTCTTCAACAAGCACCTCTTGATCATTCCTACAACGGGCCAATGTACGGGGCTCAAGAGCCAGGCACAGACTATGACTTTACTGCAATTGCATCATGGAATGATCAGATGATGGACGGTTATCATGACCCAATCCTGTCGCCCCACCACTTCACCATGGACCAAGGCTCGATTGAGCAGATGTTACAGCACGTCGAAAGTGATGCCATGGACATGGATATCATGCCAGGGCGCCATCAACTCTCGCAGGCTCAGGCACCGAGCTACTTTCCCATGCAGCAAGCGACAGGACAGCCGCAAGTTCCCATGGCTCCTCCTTACATGGGCGCAGGACAGCCAGCCGTACCTTTTGCGCCAATGGCCCATCGTGTCGAGGAACAAAGCACTTCTCCGCATAGTGCTCATCCTAGCAGCCAAGGGCCTTTCCAGAATTGGTATACACAATGATCTGGTTGTAACGATTTCAATGATTTTGGATAGAGCTATGTTTTGAAAACAATTGATACCTTGTCTGATCGGCGTATATATATCTGGAGTCCGTTTTGCAGCGCTCATGATTTCTTTGATTAGCCTAGGTCTCGGGATTGAAATATGGTGTATTATCAACGATTCTTTTTGAGGCACAGCAGAATACAAGCTCTAGAAAAACCCGATCTCGATCAAGACGTGAACTTGAAATAACAAGCATGATCTTGCAACGTCAATGGTATCTCATATATGAGAGTTCACGTCATGGTCCGTGCACGATAGATGTGTTAGCAATATCGTGCAGCGTGAATACTCCTGCACACACATGTTCCTCCCTTCCGGACCACAAGGCAGACTCCATTCAAGACGTGTCGTGATATTTCCATCACTCACCAACTCACCGTGAGCAGGGTCCCCCAGTATAGCATAGCGCAACGCGCCCAGGCGCTCCAGATGTGCGCCGACGGCAAGTCACGCACCGAGATCCAGGCCGTCGTGGGATACACGCCCGATGGGTTCAACAGCCTTCTCCGTACAGCCAGATCACGCGGGTACGTCAAGGGCGGGCCGATCCACGACCACCACGTTCAGGATAGCCCGCGGTCCGGTCGTCCCGCTGTGAGACGGGAGCGTGAAAGGCTTCGTAAGGAGCAGGAGGCGAATGGGACTACTACCACTACTACTGCTACTGGTGCCGGCGGTGCAGAGGCACAGACACAGGCAATTGGCGACGAGGCCGTTCAAGTTGGGTCTGGTGCCAACGTGAGCGCGAGCGGGTAGAGAAAGGTACGTACTTTTAGTTCGATACCCCACATTGCAACCCGCCCACTCGACTCACTGCGACTGCAGCAACCATTTATCGATAAGGATTTCTTCAAGAAAATAAGCTGCTTGTAACATCCCGCCATCTCTCCAAGAGTCTTCTACATCATTAATCAAATCACCAACCAACTTACTGCCCAAATAAAATCTGCCCGACGCCGAAACACGACTTCTTGACTCAATTACAAATACTTGCCACAACCAGAAGAGGAGGAGAAACACAGAAAAATGAACCGCTCGCAACAATCGAAACGCAAATTCCCGTCCTCGGGCCTGCAGAGGCGGGTGCGCGCCAGAAAAGACGAGCCCGAGCCCGACGACTTTGCAGACGAGCAGGACTACCAGAGCGACTCGTCGCAACAAGAAGAAGACGACCGAGATGACGACGAGGAAGATGCCAGCGACGGAGAGCCTCTGTCCGGCTCCGCAATGGACGAAGACAACAGCGAAAGCGGCGACGACGACGCAGAGCCAGCCCTGGCAGCCTCGCAGATCTCCTTTGGCGCCCTGGCCAAGGCGCAGGCGTCTCTCCCCGCCGCCTCGCGGAGGAAACACCAGAAGCCCGGCGAGGACGACGACGACCAAGATGACGGCTCGAGCTCCGACTCCGACTCGTCCCCCGAGGAGTTCGACCGGCACGGCAGGAAGACGATCAAACCCGTCGCGGGCCGGGCGCACAAGCACGCGCCCGCCGAGATGACGTCCAAGAAGCCCGTGACGCGGCGGCGGCAGGTCGTCGAGGGCGCGGGCGTGGCCCGCAAGGCCGGGCGCGACCCGCGCTTCGGCCCGCCGCTGCAGGGCACGGCGGCCGACGAGGAGCGCGCGCAGGACGCGCTGCGCCGCAACTACGCCTTCCTGGGCGACTACCGCGACGGCGAGATGAAGGCGCTGCGCGCGACGGTCAAGAAGACGAAAGACCCGTTCGAGAAGGGCCGGCTGGAGCGGGAGCTCGCGAGCATGCAGAGCCGCAAGCAGGCGCAGGAGCGGCGGGACGCGGAGCGGCGCGTCGTCGAGGAGCACCGGAAGAAGGAGAAGGAGCTGGTGCGGAGCGGCGCCAAGGAGAACCCGTTCTATCTCAAGAAGAGCGAGCAGCGCAAGCGCGTGCTGACGGAGCGGTTCGCCGGCATGAAGAAGCGGCAGGTCGACAAGGCCATTGTGCGCCGCCGCAAGAAGGAGGTCGCCAAGGAGAGGAAGGAGTTGCCCATGGAGAGGCGGGCCAGGTAGGGGCAGTAAAAGTGAGGGGAAAGTGCACGACTATGATGTTGCAAAGACGCGGTCGAGAGATGGATGTCTGGTCTGTCTGGCTCATGGGCTTGTGAAGAGTAGTCTACATTTTGATTTTACATGATACCATTACATAGGCTTTTGGTGCCTCGCTTGCCTATGATATATGACAGTCCTCGTCCGTCGTCTTGATCTATGTATATAAAAAATGGTGATACAGTAAATTTCTTCTCTTTGACCATCCTGTTCGTCTCTTGGTCTCGACACGATACACATTACTACCTCTTGACCTCCAGATCCGTCTTTTGCAGGGCCTGCTCAAACAGCTCCTTGCACCTGACCTTGCTCCCGAGGCGGGCGCAGAGCAAAAAGGCGCCGCTCAGCTTGCGGTGCAGGCTGTACGTCTCCTCGGGCGGCGGGGCCAGCCTCTCGCGGATCATGACGGGGATCAGGGCCTTGACGCGCTCCGTAATAGTCTGGTCCTCAAAGTCGTAGACGTCGGGGGCGCTCTGCAGGAAGGGCTCGGCCAGCGTCAGCACGCTGGCCAGGTGCGCGTCGACCATGGTCTTGCTCTCGTGGCCCGTCAGGTAGCCGAGGCGCTCGCTCAGGTCCTTGACCGTGGCCCTGTCCGACCGCGCCGCCGCCGCCAGCAGGTTGACGTACATGCCGACGAACTCGTCCGGGTACTCGCGCGAGGCGCCAAAGTCGAGCAGCTCGAGCTTCCGGGTCCCGGCGTTGTACAAGAAGTTGGTCCAGTTGGGGTCCGTCTGCATGAAGCGGAACTCGGTGATCTCGCGCAGGCACAGGCGCAGGATCTGCGTGCCGATCCAGTCGCGCTGCTCCTGCGTAAACGACGTGACCCGCGTGACGCCCACGCCCGCCATGAACTCCATGGTCAGCACCTGCCGGCCGCACGCCTGCGGGTAGACCTTGGGCACGACGAAGACGTCCTCCTCGCCCTCGAGCAGCTCGCGGTACCGCTGCGCGCACGTGGCCTCGCGCTCGTAGTCGCACTCCCAGCCCAGCTCCACGCGCGCGTTGTCGATGGTCTTGTTCAGGTACAGGCCGCGGGGCAGCATCTTGGTGGCCAGGAGGAGCATGGAGAGGTTGTCCAGATCCGAGTTGATGGAGTCGGCCACGCCGGGGAACTGGATCTTGACGGCTACCTCTTCGCCCGACTTCAACGTCGCGCGGTGCACCTGGCCGATCGAGGCCGCCGCGATGGGCGTCTCCTCGAACTCGGAGAATAGGTCCCGCCACTCGGCGCCCAGATTTGCCGTGAGGACGCGGTCGCGCTGCCAGGCGGGCATGTAGTCGGCCCGATCCTGCACTCGCTGTAGAACCTCCTGGATCGGCGCCGGGAGCATCTTGGAATCTTGGAAAGACATGATCTGGCCTAGTTTCAGGGCAGCACCACGCATCTGAGAGAGCTTGGAGACGAGCCGCTCCATGTTTCCAGAGCTCAGCATCACCGAGCCCTGGCCGGAGCCGCCGCCGAAACCGCGGCTGACTCCCTCACTGATGGCGCCCCCGAGCATACCCGCAGCCAGACTGCCATAGTTCCACATGCGGCCGAGCCTAGAGGATGGCACCTTGGATTCGCGGAGGGCATGAGCAGGTTTCGCTGCTTCCGTGGCCGGCACTGCGGTGCTTGCTTCTGGCGCCGTGGCATCGGCTTGAGCCAGCACTTCCTTAACCATGTCCGTGTGCTCCTGCTCTGCGCCCTGGCGCTTGGGTTCTGGTACGTCTTGCGCACTTGGTGTTGCCAGAGGATCTGTCGGAGGAGACGCCGTCACATCATCCTTTGGTGCAATTGGTTCGGTGGGCAGCTCATTGTTGACCTTTGCCGGCTCTGGATCACTAAAGGGGGGTGTGGCGACCTCTGCTGCTTGTGAATTTACTTGTTCTGGCTTGGCTTCATCTGGGATAGGCGTTGCCGGCTGTTCGACCTTTTTGTCATGACCAAAGTCCTTGAACCAGCTCGGCCTCGGGGGAGGTGCAGCAGGCCGTATCTTGCCCAAGTAATCCTTGTGTCCGTCCAACATTGACGCACCACGGTTGGTGTGGAAGATGTTGACGTCCACCTCTGGTGGTAGATCGTCTTCAGCAGTCGCCGCCGCCGAGCTTGTGCTCATATCTGATCCGCTCAGACTGGCATGCAGCGCGGCATCCTTGGGCTTTGCAGGATGATATCCAGGCCGTCCCTGATCATACTGCGTAAGCGGGACTTCCGGAACGGGCTGCTTCGAGGACCCCTGGGCGATATCCTGGTACGCATCACGGCGGTCCGACAATGTGGGCTCGTGTATCGGCCTAGAAGATACAGGCTCGAATCCAGGGGGGCTGACTGCGGTGGGTTCCGAGCCGGCGGCCGTGGATGGCGAGGCGGCCACATCTGGTTGTGGCGCCGGAGGTGCATCCGTTGCCGTGCCCGGCTGCCTTGGTCCCGGAGCATTCTGTCGCCTGACGGACCGCACTATACTCGACGTCTTGCCATAGCGGTCCAACTGCCTCCCGCGCAGCTCCACGTGTCTAGAGGCGACGGATCTCGAAGCTTGGAAGACCGAGGCCAAGTCGATGAGAAAGTCGGCATACCTCATGTCGCCGCGACTTTTCTGTCAATCCACAGCGAAAAATTATCAATGCGCCTGTGTCATCTCATGATTATACACAATGGATTATTTAATTCGATTAGACCCGGGCGGTTTCGTTATGGGTCCTTTGAGCTGGCGTTCGAGAATGCTGATATCATCACTTCCGAATGCGCAGGGTGGAAATTTGAAAGCGTAGTTGCAGCTGGCGCCGCTTGGCAGCCAGCGTGGTCGGTGGGGCACCAGTTCCCCTACCACATAGACACCACCTTATTGATCCCAACTTACCCAGGTTAAGTATCCAGATGAATATTGTTCAGTTATATGTACTTTGCCACTCTATGCGTCCAATATAAAGAATTTGGTAAAGGCCCCGGTTTGGCCCTGCGTTAAACAATCGCTTTTCTAAATACGGAATATTTTTAGCGCCGTGTATTGTCCCAAATCCAGCCTTCCTCTTGTGCAACAATATACCGCATATTTTTCCTTGACGATTGGTGTGATTGCGGATACGCTATAGCAGCTATGCAAAAAATGTTTGCCATTTACAAGAAATTAATATCTACTCAAGTCTACTAAGTCCCTTGCATTTGAAAGTTGGACCAAGCAATTCACCTTCACCACGCGTGCTGCTTGGCCGTGACCTGTTTCCTAGTCGATCGTCGTTCTGATGCGCTGCCTGATCGCGTATTTGCGAAATGCAATTAGCAGCAAAATCAATTTATGCAGGTCCTAGCCACCGGCTGAATAACCTTTAGATTTATTTAAATAGACATCATTGAAATGTCTCGGTCGCTATAATGATAAGTTAATGGTTGCCAGATAGTATAGCTTGTACGATTAATGGGGATTATCAGGGATGGTGTGCAACCTCTATATTCTTTGGAAATATTGGGTTGTTTGGCTTAAAAGTTTATAGACATTTAAACACAAGCCGTCCCAGACTCTCAGTCAGCTTTCAGCCTCACCGGAGCTCTCCGCGACCATCAGTAATATGATTCATAGTGAATGGTAGCTAAAGCGAACAGCCTCAATCTTAATCCAAACGAGATATTAAGGGGTTGCATTGGTTCTAGGTATAGTTTCTGTCTATGCTGAATACAGCAGATTCAGGAGCGGTAATTATAAGGATAGCTTAAACCCTTTGTGAACCATTGGATCATTAAGTTTATTCTAAATCAGAACCGTGATCGAACCAAATGATAGATTTTATATTACAGCTTAATTGAACTTGAATCAACTCAATGAAAGTGCTCCGACTAAGTAATCCACTCAATTTGCTTTTTAATAGATTAATCTTGAGTTCATTTGGGTTGATTAGTGATGGGCCCGGGCCTGGGAGGGGCCTATAACCTTCTTATAAATACTGCAGTTTACGTAGGTTCATAATGGGCCCGCAGGAAGTTTCGCGGTTGCAAATCAACCAAGTCTACTCAGCTCGATTTTAATAGCTGGTTGATTAACTCAATTTCACTCAATCAAACCAAAGGCTCTGGTTTTAGCATCCTGTCCAAGCTCTATACCATATTATCTTAGTGTAAGACTTGCCAAACATGTGTTGCGTTACTTTTCACTATTACATTGGATAAAGCCTCCTTCGCTTGTCAAGGGCTATTTTATGTGCTAGGTACCTAAAGTTTGCTCGAACGGATGGTGACATCAATTCACTTATAGCTAAGACTGCTTAGAAGATGGTTCCACTGGTAAGTATTTAGATGAAGATGATTCTGGTCAACGCGCAGAAGTCAACGAACCCTCTTAGACATACCAAATTCAAATATCCTAGACGGAACCGAGTCTTATCATCATGTCTTTGGCTCAACAGCAGGCAGCTAATATCCTGGCTTCACCTACCAGGGACATGCAGCAACAGAGAACTACTCTTTCTAAACCCACAACTCAGGAAATATCTTTGCGTCCGATGGAATCTCAACATATGGGTACGTATTCATGTCGTCGTTCTTTAACGAGATCGTAAATGTATTAATATCAGCTTCTCTGGCCAAGACTCGAATCGTTTGCAGCGGGAATTACAGGTGGATATCCGTGGTGGTGCTGCCCCAGTCAACGCTAGGAGCGTCAATGGAATATGCTCCTTATGTGAGTGTCTTCTCGGGTGCTGTGATGATGATGGCTATTAGTGTGACGGTGAAAGAAGTGGGAAGTTTCACGAACGAGAGTAGCAGTATATGATATAGTTAGAGCTATACTCTACAATCTGTTATCGTACCAACCTCCAGTGTAATTCTTCCATTGTGACTCGGTTGGCCACATTTTGCCTACGTGCAGTCTTTGTATCGTGTCATTCACTCTGCAGCTTTCAAATCATTCATTGCAGCCAGGGCACAGTACTCACCTGTCTCTGAAATTCATGTGTCATTTCCAGTTGTCCTGCCGCGCCAACGCCATCTATGTTGGCTGACTACCCACCTACCGAACCCAGACGGCATCAATGCCTTCTTCGATTTTTTCGAAGAGGTCTTCAGCATCTTCCACATTATCTTCCTTCAGCGACCTACATTGCTGATAGAGAAGGTTCTTGCACTCGGGTACGCAGCCCACAAGCTTCTCCATGATGAAATTCAGAAGTGCCCAGAACACCTGGCAGTGTCCCTGCTTCTCATGATTCCAACTCCTGCGGAATCCGGCAGAGCCGTGGTCAGCAAATAAATAGAAATACGCGTGAACCATCTCGTGCGCCAATGTGCCCAAGAGATGACCCAGCGGTAATGGGACAGAGCTCTCCCTGTGCAGGTCCCCGTAGGTGTAAATATCAATCCTGTGCTGTGAGCCTAGTGGGTCTGGCGTAAATTTGCCCAACAATCCATTCGCGTTCGTATATGGTTCGCTGAGTGTCTGCAACCTGACAAAGCTGTGTAGGGAGGCTTCTTGGTTTTCTCTAGTAAAGAGTCCAAAGAAGAAGAGATTGTCCAGCATCTCCATGTAGTTCAACAGCATACCCCTGATAACGTTCTCGTGCAAGCCCTCGATTTCGCTCTGGCAGTCGCGCCGATATGCCTGGACAAACCGGTTGACGCGCCATACATCTTGACCTCTGAAAGTGAAGCAGCTCTTGCTGAGCTTTAGGAGTTCCTGTGGGTCACATGTCTTTGAGGTGTTCATGAGGAATCTCTCGTGGTTGAGGGTTTTTGTCTTGAGACAACTATTGCACATCTGCTCCTTTTTCTCTGTGTAAAGAATGGTCTTCTTCGAGCATTGGATTAGATTCAATCCGAGCCAAAGATTGCCTAGATGGTCTGACATGGTTTCTATTCCACTGAGCATTTTTGTAGATAGAATTTGTTGGTTTTGAATGTGTGGGAGTCGGGTTTCGATGTTGTATGTTGTGTGTAAAATGGTGTTTTGTCTGTTTTCAATGTGAATGAATGGGGAAAGTCCACGAGCTTTGATTAAGGAAACCAGAGCAAGTTTTTATAATCAGGGTTAATCTATATGGCGTTGCACATCAAGGTGGACTGTTCGCCTACAATCCCATTTACTTTTCCACAATTTGAATATTGACAAAGGTTGGTTGTAATTCTCGGCAGCCACTACGGGCGAAGGACAAGAAGCTGTCAATAATCTCGGCAGTTGAAGACATGGCAGTAGATGGAGAACTCGAGCCATCGGGACTCTCATAGGAATGGAATCACCAATTATTAAAGCATTCACTTCAATGCGGCATGCACATGGGCAACATTTCCATGTCATTATCAGCTTGTTGAGTAGTCGATCAGCGACAACATATCTGATCAGTAATTAGATAATGTTGTCGTCTAATATGTAAGCATAGTAAAATCTACTATACAACGGTATAAACTACGCACAGGTGATTTATAATGCTATAACGCGGCTGTATTCGTCACAGCTGGCATCTCCACGATAGACAATATAATCGGGGGATCCACTAACCTGACCACCAAGACATAACCGGGAGATCGGCAGTCAGCTGCATACCAGCCTGCGGAACTGCAGGTTAGCTCACAATTGCGCCTCTCGAAGGATTGCTGATCGCCTTGGCATTTCTACGTCATGCCTTGCTTTGCAACTTGCTGCGCCCTGTTGTGATTCATAACGTCTCCACAGTTGTTGTTCGTTACCAGTATACATAAAGCCGACTGGATCCCTAGAAATAAGCTTATATTCATCTGATCTTTCAATATAAGCCAGAAGCTTGTTAAATACACTACCTAGATCTTGTTCATCTCCAATCTGTCAAGATATATCTACAAAATGTCCCCATCAACAAACGACCAAGAGTCAGTGACAGTCTCAGACAAGAGCAGTCCGCAACCAAAGACCACGCCCGTGCCAGAGAAGCGCAACCTCGGGAAACCACATACAGCCAAAGAAGATAGCGGGTATGCGCACGCCGGCACGAATTGGGACCTAGTCAACGCCGAGAGAGCCGGCGAAACTTCAACAACGGGACACGAAGAGAACGGCAAGAAGAGCTGGAAAGATCGCTTATTCAAGGGCCCCGGGCTGGGAGTCTACAAATGAGCGGGATTCTAAACGACAAAGATTGATCCAGCTGAAATCTTGGCCGGAGCGAGATCAACATAAAGATAAGACATGCGACGATCAGACGTAGTCGGCACAGACGAGATCAGGCGAGATGCATAGGCCTAAACTTCCAAGATGGGCCGAACAACCGTGGGTTGGGTACCACGTTGATTGTACGCAACACATTGAATAGCATTATCAAGACGCTGAACTATGGTAGTTGATGCTGTATGTACAGACTAAAGTCGCGTCCAGATGAAGCTTTTTGGACAAACAAATTTGAATATAGACATGATAGAATCGAAACAGAACCTCACCGCCCCCTGTCTGCCTCCCTCTCTTTCTTACAAGCGGTACGGGGTCGGGTACCCGCTGACGACGTACTGCTGCAGGCTGGTCGTCCCGTTCATGGCGGTGGCGATGGCCTCGGCGAACGCCTGGGCGCTCAGGTCGGCGCCCGTCGGGCTCGTGTGCGTGTGGTCGTTGGGGTACAGGGCGTTGGTCGCGCTGTCGCCCAGCTTGGCGTACATGTTGGCCACGGCCTGGAAGTGGTCGACGAACGTGACGCTCGAGCTCGCGATGGCCGCCGCCGCCGTCTTCTGGTACCCCACGAACCGCGGCGCCGAGTACACGTAGGATCCCGTCTCCCAGAGGTTGTTGGGCGTCTGCACGGTCGGGCGTGTTAGCGAATGGAGTCACACATGATAAGAATAGCCAGTCCACAATGATGCCACATGTTCACAACATCCGCTCATATATGAAATACAAAGGGTAATTCTTACCTGTGATGACAAAATGACAGTGGCGCCCTTGGCAGTCATGAGCTTGGCAGCCTGGATGACATAGTAGACAAAAGTATAGACGGTAGCACCAGTACTATCGGAGACGCAGGTCTCGGTGCCGGTGCCGGGGCAGTCGGAGCGGCCGTTGTCGCTGGACTCGGGGGAGCCGCCGTCGTTGTGGCCGAACTCGATGACGACGATGTCGCCCGACTCGACGGCGGCGGCGACGGTGGCGAAGCGGCCCTCGTCCCAGTACGAGCGCGCCGACCGGCCGCCGATGGCGTCGTTGACCGCCGTGATGCTCACGTAGTCGCCAATGTACTGGCCCCAGCCGTCCGTGTCGCCGTCGCCCGCCCCGTCCTTGGCCATGGTGCTGTCGCCGCACAGGTACAGCGTCGGCGTGGCCCGGGGCGCCAGCTCGTGGTCGACGAGCGTGGGCGACGCCGTGGCGTGCAGGGCGCTCAGGGCCAGTGCCAGGAGAGGTGATGCGAACTTCATTTTCTTCTTCTTCTTTGTCTGGGAATTATGAGACGAAACAATAGTTGTTTGGCCGGTGGTTTGTTTCGAAAGGTTTCGAATAAGCTGAAATATCATAGGACGGCCGGCGCGGGTATAATCGAGTTGGTGATACAGTATAAAGCGAACGACTGTTGATCAATCTTATAGTGTGACGATCATTGTCAAATCAGTTTGCCTCCCCCCTGGGAGCAACAGTATAAAAAGAATCTGTAAATGGCATGGTCCCACGGCACCTGCTCGAATCTACCGACGAGATCTGTGCCGTATACCCTTTTCAGGAATCCGGGGCCCGGCTCCGCTCGACCGCCGGGGGTTTTCTTCTGGTTCTTGATGTAACGCTGGGCGAGGGTGTTTCCACCAGTGAATATATGGCACGAGATGAGCTAGGAGCCAGGGGGTCAGTCCATATCCACCTAGTCGAAACAGGAACGGGCACGACTCGACTTCAGATAGATTCTTTTTACCACAAATCGCGTGCATTTCAGTTTCGTCATCAATGTGCCACGTGAGGATGCTCGGCGATAAATGGACTCCTCGGAGAGCCAAGCAGTCTCGTCCGTTCGTCCCATCGTCCAAGCTGCGGCCGAGCTGCATGCATTTGCATTAGCGAAGAGACGGAGCCGACCAACTACCAGGTCACCATCCTTTGCATCCCCTGAGACTTCCTACTTGCTCTTGGCACGATCCATACTCTAATAATGGCCCATCATGCTACGACCCTTTATCCCAAGTCAGCTGGGCCGAGACCTGTAGTAGCCGCCAAATATAGCCACGCCAAAAGGGAGAGATGGTGGCAAATCGACTGTTCGTATTCAAATATTTCGTTCGATTTGACCTGTAGCAAAACTATCAAAGCTACGTCGCCATGATCACATCGACATCTGTGCCATCCGTGATATTCATTCCACCCAGACTTGGCGCAAGACTGTCCATCTCCTGCAGGGTATACTCGACCAAATAACTCTCATCAACTAATTCCTCCATTCTCTTGTAGTGCCTCTCGGTGTAGACCTTGAGAGCGTTCAAGACCTCCTTTAGACTCTTCTGCCCACGAGCGCCCTTGACAGACAGGTTGGAGAACTTTGAGGCGGGATAACTCCTGACCAGAGCTCCAAGAATCCGCTGTGCTACGTGCGCCGTTCTTGCGTTTGTGTTCCAGTCGCGTAATCTCAGGAGTAGCATGAACAGCTGCTCGTCAGACAGGCTGGCAAGAACCTTGTCCACGGCCAACAGTCCTGTCAGGCTGCCCGCTTCGGGGTTCTTTGTGTTGATCACGCTTGTGAATAGCGAGAGCAAGCGCCCAGGGTGGTTGAGCTGTAGTGCTAGTACAATCGCCTCACGGTACGATCCAGCGTGAATGTGGTTTTGTAGTTCCTGTTCCTGCTCGATCAACTTGAGCTGCTCTTGCGTCGCTGCAACTTGGGTCTCTGACGAGGTGTCTTTCCAGAACGTGACGGTAGAGTCTCCACTTCCCGACACAATCATATTCGTTTTGGGCTGCACCGCAAGAGCCCAGACTCGGTCTTCATGGTTGTCCAGAGTGCACTCAGTCTCACCACTGTTGGCGTCCCAAACCTTTACGAGGCCATCACCGGCTGCACTGGCGAACAATGTGGGCTTCTTGGCTCGCTCCTCTTTGGGTGGCATGTTCAGCCATACAACCTTGAGGACGCTGTTGGTGTGGCCCTCGAAAGTTCTCAAACATGTGTAATCTGTCATGTTCCATAGCTTGATTGTCTTGTCACCGCTTCCAGTGATCATGACACCCTTGCCTGCGACCGAGCCTTGTTCGCCTTGAACGATGGGAGTATTCGAAGGAGCGAAACTGACCGACCACACACCTCTGCGGTGGCCGCGCAGAATGCCTTGGACTTCACCCTCTTGCGTTGACCAAATCTTGACAGTCTTGTCCTGAGAAGCAGAAGCAAACAGCTGCGATGTGGGGTTCACGTCAATGGCGTTGATGTCCTTGTCGTGGGACTTGCGAGTATATGCGGCTCGGAGGCCCTTCCTGGTGCCTTGCGACTCACGCGGGATCTCCCACTTTTTGATGGTCTGATCCTGTGATCCAGTGATCAAGAATGCTGGGGGGTGGCTCAGAGGATCAGAAAATGCCTTTGAGCCCTCCTGAGGCCTCGTTCGGGGGAATGCCACAGCGCCGATTGACTCGGCGTGTCCGGAAAATATGGCGTGGCATGTGTAGGAGTTGTTGGCCGGGTCAATCTTCCAGACACGGGCTGTGTTATCCTTGGCTCCCGTTGCGACCCAGTGCCCTGACCAGTCTACGTCGAGCGAGATGATAATCTCCTCGTGTCCCTTTAGAAGCGCAATATCCTGTCCAAAATATTCCGAGGAAACCGTTGCACCAGAGCCAGGTTCCGTGACTGAAACCAACCTGATATCTTCAGAGTTCGTGGCCAGGGCCATCATCGAAGAGTCTGGAAGAAGATATTGCAGGTCGATGATCTCATCGTGGGTACCAGATATCCTCCTGAACGGTTCCGGAATCTGCGAGCTGGACTCTTTGGTAGGCTGGTGGTAAAGAGCCAATGTGTGATCGACCTGGAGCAGGATGATGAAAGGCAACTCGGGTCTCGAGAGGGCACCAACGATGGCTTCGGGCTCGGCCTTTGCGTTTTGCTCCTTGGTGAGCTCTCGACCTGTTTCCGTATCCCAGTAACGCAGGCAGCCATTGGATCCGGCAGTGTAGGTAAGGCTTCCCTCGGCAACGAAACCGACGGCCTCGACCAGCTCGAAGCTTGGCACAACCTTTCGTACTTTCCACGATCGCACATCCCACCAGATGATTGTCTTGTCGCGCCCAGCTGACACCAAGACATCCTGCTCGGGAGAGTAATCCAGTCCCTGGACATCCGAGACGTGCGACTCGAGGTTTGCTACAACGTTGCGCTTGTGCAGGTCCCAGACGCGAACCTTGCCGTCCTGGCTTCCGGAGGCGAGTCGAAACCTGGCAGTGGCCGAATCCTCCTCATCCGGCTCGTCTGCCGCAGTCTGCGACTTTCTTCGCTTCTTCTTGTCGACCTTTCCGCCGTTGACCTCGGAAGCCTTTTTCGAATTCGCAGCGACCTCGAAGAAATGTAGCGCGGAGACAAGAACACTGGGTCCTCGGAAAGTGTGAGTGACATATCCACCAGCAATGTCCCAGACCTTGATGCCACCATCGGTTCCACCAGTCGCAAGAAGAGTTCCGGTTCGGTCGACAGCGAGAACCATGACAGGTGTCGCATGGGGCTTGAGGGTTCGTAGCAGTTGGTGGCTGATGGCGCCATTCGTTTCGGACGACTTGAGCGAGTAGATACGCATGGACAAGGATCGCGAGCACACAATGAGGTGGGAGCCAGAGGGTGTTACTAGCTCTTGGTTAGTATGGTACAGACTTGGTTTCCAGCGAGGACATGGACATACTCGTGAGGGTCGAAATCTGTTCTCCGTCACCCTCGACCCTTCCCAGATGCGTTCCCGTCTTCAGATCGGTAAAGACGACATCCTCGCCCAGTGTCGTCGCAAGAACACGGGCGCCATTGTCTAGACCGATTGCGCCGCCGGTGAAGATGGGTCTGATGACCTCGGCCGCCTCAAAGGTGGTCTTGAAGGGCGATTTGCTGGTCATGACGGGCGAGCAGAACAAGAGAAACGAAAGACTCGAAATTGCTGCTGCGAATTGCCTTCGCTAGAAGCTTCTCAGTGGAAATACTGCGACTTCCCAAATTTTTTGCTTATCTTATCGGCGCCTGCAGCGGGGACCAAAGCAGAACATTGCAGATTGAAGCCCATGGCCCCCTGTCAGGGCGCTAGCATCTGGTGCACCGTGCTGGAGCCTTTGGGCGGGTCGCTGCTTCTAGCTTGTGCCAGGGCCCAGGGGAGCCTCTTCCAGAACTGCGGATGCTGGCTGACCTGACCTTCGTCAAATCCATCAATACCCTGTTGTACAGTAAGTTGGTCGCTACAATGCACCTCAGGTGAAAGCCATTCTTCACATCTGCATCCCACTTTTGGTCTGCTGGAGAAGCCCGGCAACAAACATGACTTAGCGTCCGATCAATGCATTATTCTGCAGCCAGTATTTGCTCATTAAAAATTCGAGTCTTCATGCTCAGGTACCAGGACTGAGTAGTACTTGTCATCATGGGCAGGTTAGGACCATTGACGTCCATGGCGTTGGTGAGTATCGTCCCTCGGACATCCCCCCCACGGCACTGGATGTTTATCCCATCTGACTTGCAATCCAAGGGCCGTTCCCCTTACGATGATGTCGTGTACGGCACAGGCGAGGATGATCCTCGTGAGCCTCCACGCCAATACGACGAGAAGGGTCGCATCATCAATCCCGAGTCTAAGCAACGGATCAAAGATGTTATCCGCGCTCATAACGAGGTCATGGAGGTCATCGGTGTGGCAGAACCAGACTCCCATGCCGAGTCACATGAGATGTTGATAGCTAGAGACCATCAACTTTACGAAGCGGAAACCGGCAACACTCTGCTCAACATTGGCAGGTCCCTTGGCATATTTGGCATATGGGGTGTCCATGGTGTCCGGCAGCGAATCATGGTATGTCCGTCGCTCAATACCAGATAACAAACATGGCAAGAACAATGCTAACACCACCCGTCAGCTTTACAAGTCCTATTCAAATATAGAGTTCTTGCAGCTTATGCACTACGAGAGAGAACAGCGCTCGCTCAGTCAACTACTCCTGACTGGCCTGCCACCATTCTTGGTCATGCAGGGCATACACTGGACGCGGTTGTCAGTAGACTGGGTGCTGGAAAGACGCTGGTATGTTGTAGATGAATCGCCGCCGATGGGTTCCGCTCTGACAAGAATCTAGGGCAAGATTTGGTCTCTCGTGGTGCCAGTTCCATTTGCATCTTTTCTTGACCATGCAGAGATTGGGTCTCATCTCGGGCTCGAGCTGGTTCCCCGAATGGAAGTTCTTTATTCCCTTCACAGATGTCTCGCCAATACCGGCACCACCACCAATGGAAGTCCTTAGCATCGCAGCCGCTGGGTCCTGGATCAATCGTCTCGTTATGAACGTGGCTCCGTATGCTGCCTTCTTCCTCTGCGGCCGCATTTGGAATTTTGTCCATATCAACATCTGGCCACGCATTCACGGGCAACTGCCCAGACCAGCTCTTTATGAGTACATGCCTCGTGCATCGATCGAGCCCAGGACGCCCATACCCGATGACGGATGGCAGACTGCACCCGAGTCGCCTACCCTCGGTGGTGTTGATAGAGAGATTCGCCACGGCGGGAGTCCCGAGTGGGACCCACGAACCCTCCAAGTTCTGGAAGGAGACGAGACTGTGGGTGCTGACAGTGGTATTCCTCTGGGTGCTGTAAGAAGGCAGAGCACCTTCTCGAGTCGGGGCGGCGAGCAAGACTACGGTACTGACGAGGAAGACGCCGACATGGTGAACCCGACACTTATCAGTTTTGATGTCGATACGAGCGACTCTAACGAACAGCCTGCCGGTGTGTGGTCCGCGGAATTACGACCCAGCTTTGGGGGAGAAGGTGGACAGCAACCCATCAAGCAACCAATATATACCGTCAATCCCCTGACGAGTCTTCCAGCCGTCCTTGCAACGGACATACTGACGAACTTTGTTACATACACCATTTGTGCCCCATTTGACGCGGCCGCCATACGGGCCACTGCGCGTGCATTCGCTCGCAGACGAGGCCTTCCCACCGCCGCCATGTACCAAGTCAGTCTACTGGATGGGCTCTGCTGGCGGACAGTTGGCAATATCCTAGCGCTCGAAGTCACGAGGCTCATGATCTCTGGAGAGCTGTGGGCTGCCACAAGCATAATATCTCAGTGGCTCCACGTGACGGAGGAGGAGTGGAAAGACTTCCAACAGGAGGAAGATGAGAGGAACATTCGCGAGTTGCAGAGTATCGCCCTGGCTGACACCGAGGCGTCCTAGGATCGCGGCCAAGGTCCAGTGCAGACTTGGCGTGGATGGGTCGAAACCGTTATCGGGGGGCAAGATGAGCATCGTGCCTAGCGCCCTCATCGAGCATAAAGAATCATTTCATTATTCGACTGGCCTCGCGTATACCAGATGCGGGACTCGGTTGTTCACGTTGCGTAACTATATAGATACCCTCATACCACCACAATATATTGCTGGTTGCAATCCCACATTGTAAGAAAGTCCCATCTGCCCAAGTCGTAGGAAAGACACATTTCCGCATGAGCCCCCACGCGGGCATGCGCTCGTTGCTGTTTGAGTCAGTGATCAA
The DNA here is from genome assembly GCA_018115615.1 of Pestalotiopsis sp. DP-2020a. Lineage (NCBI taxonomy): Eukaryota > Fungi > Ascomycota > Sordariomycetes > Amphisphaeriales > Sporocadaceae > Pestalotiopsis > Pestalotiopsis sp. DP-2020a. The sequence continues at coordinate 35,172 of JACVEI010000518.1, read as the reverse complement.
CGGGATCAAGTTTATATAAACAAGCTCGACTCGATCCAGCCCCTCAACGCATGTGGTATCGTGGGAAACAGGTTTGCACCCACGCATGCTTAATAGCAACCGGGCATGTGAGGCCGCCGCCGTCGGCTTGCTAAGAATTACAATTCTACCAATGATGAATCTAAGTGAGTGCTGAAATGTGCGCGAATATTAAACCAGACAGCAAGTGATGAGCTCATATTACATTGGCGGAATTAATCATGGCACATGTATGCAAGATAGGATTGAGATCAGGAAGTTTATGTGGTTTTGGCAGAAGGGTCGGGGCCAGGCACGAGAGAGATTCATGCGGCTGCATCGGCCGATATAGGTGAAACTCAATTCCGTCATGGGGAGAGGAGCCGTTTAGCTTGGCGGGATAATTTAAATCGGCAAAAAAGCCATCTCATACATGCAACTAACTATTGCTGCTGTATCGTCATTCTCATATCAGCATTTCATGCCGAAGCTTGGAAGCTGGGGGAGCTTGCAGAGCTTGTTTGGACAACGGCGGCATGCGCTGCAGGATTAGAGGGTCAAAGGGTTTAGCTCTAGGTCTCTGGGACCGGGCCAGATCGAAAGCTTGAAGGGGCAGAGGGCAAAAGGCCTCCCAGAAGACTCCAATCCTCGAAGCCTCATAAGCTGGTTTGTGGTGCATTAGCGAGAACGGCGTCAAGGTTGGCAGGTCTGGCTCGGGCAGCGGCATTTGCGAACTGGAGCCAATGCTGGTGACCAAATGGACGACAGGTTTTGTTTTGGACGCTTTTGCTCTCGGCTTTCTTGTGTGGGAGCCAAGTGGGATGATCCTGTTCGCAACCATCCTTAATTCAGCACCATCATTATTATTAGCTGTTCGCTAGGAGCAAAGGCTTGTCTCGCCGGATCGAGCGGGAGGGACGAGAGGAGCGAGGGATGTTGTCATCGATGATTGGACGGGCCAGTGTGGCTCAACACGTTTTGTGGCTTCAAGATCAAGGAACAGCCACAATCTCGACAGGGCCGAGGTGAAGATCGCTGCCCGGCTGCCCAATCAGACGCGATCGCCTCGAGAACCGGGGCGTGATGTCATGCTCGGCATGGCCCGCAGAGGCCTTTCAAGTGCCTTCGCTGCCTGTGATGTTTTCGTCACTGCTCGGGGGGCTCATCGAGGCGCGCGAATGCAGGGTCCAACCCACCCTTTCAAGGCTCAAACATCCTCCTCCTTCGCCCTGCCTCGGACCCAACAGCCTGCAGCTTCTGCAGAAGTGGAATGCGGAAGCCATGACATTATGAAGTGCGGCACTACGTGCTAAGAGAGGGCGAGACGGACCAAACAGAGTTCCAGTCCATCCGTCATCGCCACTTTTAGTCCCATCGACTTTTTTTCTTTCTGCTCTCAGCAGCATGCGACACACTGGGTCGTCTGAACAATGGGGATTCCAAGAGCTCATCTGAGCGCGCTTATTCGATGACCGAGTTCACTGCCTGGTCCATGATCGCCCGGCATGCTGAATCCGAGACCTTGTCTCTTGCCGGGCTTGTGATCTTTATTTCAACCCTCTTCCTTCCCCGGCTTCTTGTTTAGTTTCTTTTGAATCTCACATTTTTAACATCATCCATACCAATCGATAATATACTACACCAACCGTTTCAGAGGCGTGTAGCACGAATATACTGCAAATATGGGCGCCAAATCAGGTCTCGCCCTCAAGTCCCTTCAGTGGTTCATCAGAGGCATCCAGTTCTGTTGTGCTGCTGTCATCTTGGCGTTGTTTAGTTATTTCCTCGCCACACAGCATAACCACCGCTTGGGCGTTCCAATATGGGTGAGGGCGGTTGAAGGTATATCGGGAGCCGCAGTATTGTACACCATACTCGGCTTGGCACTGCTATGCTGTCTCGCCGGTCACCCGTTCACGTCCTTCATCGCCATCATCCTGGATCTATGCTTCATCGGCGCCTTCATCTATGTTGCGGTTGCCAACAGGAACGGAGCCAGCTCTTGCAAGGGCCGGGTCAATACTCCGTTCGGCTCTGGCAACGCTGGAGACCAAGTGACTAGCAACACCAGTGGCTTCACCAACCTGCCAACCTATAGACAGGCTTGCCAGATGCAGACTGCCTGCTTGGCTGTTGCCATCGTCGGAATGTGAGTACTCTTGTAACCTACACATCAGAACAAATATGCTAATTTCCTACGATAGCTTCTTCTTCCTGCTTTCGATGCTGCTTGAATTTGTGCTGGTCCGTCACCGCAGAAAGGAGAAGCGCTTCGGTCCCAGCCCGGCCAACAACTACACCTCCGGCTACGGTCGTCGCAACAAGTTCATGGGCATGTTTAAGCGCAGCGGCACTGGAGGTACTACCTCCGACGGCAACACCCTCCCCCAGCATGCGACTCCTGAGCAGGTTCGCCAGAGCTACAACACCGAGAGCACAGCCATCGGTCACGACGGCATGGCCCACAACAACAAGTATGGAGAGTCTGGCTACGCCCACGACGGCGCCATGAACAACGGCGTTGCGCACAACGGTGTTATGAATAATGGCGTCGCACACACTGGCATGGGTCACAACGGCATGACCCACGGCGGAATGGCCCATGACGGCTTGGCCCATAACGGAATGGCTCACCATGGCGTCGCTGGTCAGCACGCCTACCAGGAGCCAGGCATGGGCGGCACTACCCACCCGTCCAACTACCAATACAACGACGGTACCTACAACCGTTACAACAACGCTTAAGATGGAAATGTCCACACGGATTGATGAGGATGGGGAGTTGAGAGTAGCTGCGGTGGCAGTATGACGAGAAACTGTATGAACTATGATACCCGGAGTAATAGCGCGGGTCAAAATTGTGTTTTTGACTTGCTATCATCCTTTATGATGAGAAAATGAACTATATAACCTACGAAAGCCTCGACACTCTGTTGGCTGGTATTTCTATTTGCGAAACATACTTTAATATCACATATTCACATGACTGTACAGCAAGACTGGTAAAAGGTGTTTGTTGACTCATGAATTTATATATCTCAATAGTGCATACTACTCTTCATTTGACGCTGAAACATGTTTGACATGACCGGTATTCCTATACCATTAGAGATAATATGTTCGGAACCGATATAATTGGTTCAATGGAGTAACAGCGTTTCTAGGAATTAGATCTGGTTTCTTGAAGTAATGCCATCCTAATAACTTTGCTCCCTTGCCGAGCATCCAGATATTATCATTGAAAGCGGCTTGACACCACATATCTGAGTGATGTCCAAAAAGTTCAAGGAACTCGTCGTTCATAAAAGATAAAAGACTTTGGGCTCAAAAAGTCTGTGGGCACGTCGCATACTGTTCTGATTTCGGATACTGGCGGTTTTCTTGGTTGATCATCAATTTCCTATATTCCCCCTGAAGAAGCACGGGAATGGATTTTATCCAGGTAAGCCAGATGCATACGTAAATTATGCTTCCTCATAGATTGACATAGTATTGTTTCGAGATGCTATACCTGGGGTATCTTTTCTTTTTCTGTTGTGCTCATATAGATGAGCACCGGCAATTGAGCCGCCTTTTATACGGCCACGGCAAGATTCCCACAACGCCAAAACTCCATCGAAATGCTTTTGAACAAAACGGAACCGACACGCGACGAGAAGCAGGAGGCCTTAGGCAAAAGCGACTCTCTTCTTCTTGGGCTTGGCGGCCCTGCTGCCCGAGGTGACGGCCTCCTTGACCACGGAGTCGTCGGCGGCGTCGGGGTTCGGCCTGGACGCGGCGGCCCGGCTCCTCTTCCTCCGCAAGGAGTCCTTGGTGTCTTCCAGCCGGGACTTCTTCTCCTCCTCCTTCTTCTCGGCCTCGACCCGCCTGGCCTCGCGGATCTCCTCGAGCTGCCGCGCCTTCATCATCTTGGACTCGATCTCTCCCTCCTTATCGGCCTGGACCAGTGCGAGAATCGTGGTCATGCTCTCCTGTTTGAAGAAAGTCAGTATGTTATAATTGAAAGCACTGCTTGGTGGAAGTGCACAAAATGAACGTACGCGATCGTCCACAAAGACCTTGCCCTTCTTCTTTCCCTTGGGCTTCTCGACGCCGATCGGGGTGACCATGTTCAGCTTGGGGATGTCCAGGTCCTTCTCGGCGTAGACCTTCTTCTTCCTCTTGGCCTGCAGGGCGGCCAGCGCGCCCTTGCCCTGGGGCTTGGACGACTTGGGCGGGCCGTTCTTCTTGGCCTTTACGATGCCGTCCACGGGCCCCGACCTGGAGGCTTTGCTGTTGGCGATGCCCGAGCCCTTGGTGGCATGCTTGTTCTTGACGGTCTTGGTCCTGGAGACGCCCATCTTGTCTTATTGTTACTGCCGGTGCGACGAGATCGGGGGTGTTTGCGCAGGTGCGAATGATTGGTCTCGGGTCGACTTTTTTTCAGAGCGATCTCGAACCAGAAAGCCGACCCGCGAACGGGGGAAATAATTTTTGGCGGACCTTGGTCTTATCGATAAGCATGAGCTTCCCCCGTAATAAATCTGGAGGGGCGCATTTATTTGCATTGGGCTGGTCAGTGCAGTGCAGTCCAGACCCCCTACAACCAAAGTTCCTCCCCCACTCTGCTGCTGGCTCTGACGTTGGCGGGGCGTTTTGGGTGGGAGGTGAGACACAGGCAGAGCTTGGGAAGGTAATCGGCCGCTATCCGATTAGCGGAGGGCGGATTCTAAAAATTATACGATCGGTTTGGTTATGCGATCATATATGCCCGCCTTCTTCCCTTTATACTTGTAGACGACAACCCCCTGCTGTCCGACTCTCGACTATATCGCTGCAAACCGGTGATACCTACACGCGTACACGACCACACATTCCGAGAATACACACAATACACAATGGGCTCCGAGGCACCAAAGGCTCGCTGGGCGGCGCTCGCCCGTGACACCAACGAGACCAAGATCCAGATGGCTCTGAACCTCGACGGCGGCGACTTCCCGCCCGACACGGACTCCCGCCTCGTCTCCAAGACCGAGGCCCACGCCAGCCAGGCCAGCAAGTCGCAGACCATCTCCGTCAACACGGGCATCGGCTTCCTCGACCACATGCTGCACGCCCTCGCCAAGCACGCCGGATGGAGTCTGGCCATTGCCTGCAAGGGCGATCTCCACAGTGAGTAGTCCTCGAGGAGATCGCCAGTTCGGAGGTAGTTGCTGACATGATTTCTTCCCACACAGTCGACGACCACCACACGGCCGAAGACGTCTGCATCGCCCTGGGGTACACGTTCGCGCAGGCGCTGGGCTCGGCGACGGGGCTGGCGCGGTTCGGGTCGGCGTACGCGCCGCTGGACGAGGCGCTGTCGCGCGCCGTGGTCGACCTGTCGAACCGGCCCTTCGCCGTCGTCGAGCTCGGCCTGAAGCGCGAGAAGATCGGCGACCTGAGCTGCGAGATGATCCCCCACTGCCTCGAGAGCTTCGCCCAGGCCGCCCGCATCACCCTGCACGTCGACTGCCTGCGCGGCTTCAACGACCACCACCGCGCCGAGAGCGCCTTCAAGGCCCTTGCGGTCGCCGTCAAGATGGCCACCAGCAGGGTCCCCGGCAAGGAGGGCGAGGTCCCCAGCACCAAGGGGACGCTGAGCGTATGAGATGGACGGAGAGAAGCAATGGGACCAAATTTGGGTAAAATATTATCTGGTCGATATATCAGAGGGAAAATGAGCTACATTGCATCCAGGACGGTCCGGGACGGACATGTAAATAAGTCCAAGCAGTGGGAAAATAAATAGAGGCGTTATATGAATTTATTTACCAATTTCCACCCAAGAGTATCGTGGATTTAGGTATTTCATATTAGGGTGAATCACGAAACCACTATATGCAGATGTCATTATTCGATGCTGGCTCTTCTTAATCTATAGACTCGCGGAGGAGGTTTCAAGTGTCCTAAATCGAGAAGCAGACAATTTTGAAGATCCAAAACCATTGGCCCTGCTCATCTCGGAATGAATCATTGGCGAGAAGGGCAGATCGAAAATGCTGCACGATGTTGCAACCCCGGCTTTTTCAAAACAAAGCTACGTATATAGCGATCTTAATGTTTTCTATAAACAAATATTTGCTTGACTCCGGCAATATCGGAGCAATGGTTCAATGAGATCTACTCTTTGACTTGTGTCTCGATCTTATGTGGCTGGGCTCTAATTCTTCTAGTATATATCGTACTTTGCCTCATTACGGGGATATACTGTCAAGTATAATTCGTGGAGTAGATATACGAGAAGACATTCAACTTGACTATGCCCTGTAACCTGTGTTCTCGGAAATCCTGATTGATAGAGTATACTGGAAGAGTGCAAATCTGATCATGCCTTGTCACTTGTATCAGAAACTCCTGGTTGATAAAGTAAATTGTACATACATCTGTACATGCTATATGTGGCATCTTACACTCTACATCCCCTTTACCTCGAAGTAGCAGTGTGAATATGTGTTTGTCGGTTTTTTTTCAGGGGCAAATTTGGGCAGATTTCGAATTGCCAATTATATGTATCTTGCATGCCCCATGCAAGATACATATTTTGTTTACAACTAGTGGTGAGTAAGTTTCTCCGGGCCAGACTGCACCGATTTTGAAGTAGATACTCCGTACAGTATGTGTGAGAATTGAGAATGGCCAGATTGATCGCATTACCGAGCAGTTTTTGAGCCAAGGCTTATTGAGTAGCAATCGTGTTGTACGGGGTATATAGGCAGTGCGACAGGCCAAGTCATGGCCACGAACATATGATAAGACAGAATATAAATCCGAATGGAAGACTACTGGAAGTCCGGAACACCAACTCGTTAGTTCCCTTGCAAGTTGCAACGATCTTCAGGTCCTTCTTTAGTCAACTGTAGTTTCGTTTCACGCTGCGCGGCAGGTCTGACAAGGCCAAACTTAAGTTTGTGATCAACGTCAGAGCACCACTTGTACGATCTTCACTAGACGCAGATGGGGATAGTATTCCTACGAGATCAGCGTGATACGCAGGCCGCCGGGGAGATATAACGGTCCACGGCATTTGATATGTAGCCCGTCGAATTGTCTTCAGATAACTCGCTCCATGCTCTCACGACGTGGTGTCCAGCGCTATCCGAGCATGATTCCGATATCCCGAGTCCGAACACTCTGTCGTGACCCAGGACACATTCGGAATATCCAGACACGCTGGTCCAGAAGCACATGGACCATGTTGAATGCAACAATAAGCAGCTGGATCCTAGCCGGAAACATGCGGTCGAGCGCTACAAAAGCAGCCCACCATGTGATGAAGGAAATTGCACCTTGGACTTGGCGAGGATGCCAAGAGATGTTTGAGTAACACTCTAATCTATTATAGTCTCGGGAGTTAGGCCGATGATCAGTCGGGGTTTTTATTTTATTTTGTTTTGGTTTTCTTCTTTCTCTCGCAGGGAAGAAGAAAATTCTCGATTGCGATCTTTGTCACAAACATGCCACTCCAGATTGCGCGTCGTCCGTTCCCGCCCGCCCACCGAGATCATCCAAACTTTGAAAAGTTATGCAGATTAGTCATGACCGTTCGTGTTTCTGAGACATTCGAGATGAAGGGCTTATACTACTCATCTCATTCCTTTTATTTCTCCCTGCCCCTCGTCCTTTTTTCCATTGAGCACTGAACAGTCAGTTCATGATGGGTGATTTCCCACGATGCTGATCATGACGTTCAGCGGGCCAGAATGCTTGACGAACAGAGGGATGCCATTGGGCTGACGAATGCAGAGCCATGCAACCTGCAAATGAAGAGCAACGGTGCAGTGGTCCACTTCGGCTCATGGGCCCTGGGACCGCTGGAGATGGAGAGACCCGGCCCTGGTTTGATCTCTCGTCTCGCCGGCGCTTAACCCCGTCGAGGTAGCGGCGTGTCTGGACGGTCCTCGAGCTGGCCCTGCGTCTTAGCGACCAGGCACGCAAGCGACTGGGTCTGCTTCATCACCACGCTGCGCCCATTGGGGACGTATGAGATGAATGGAGCCTCTACTCTCTCTTTGCGCTGTCTATGAAGCCCTCTCAGCTCTGCAAGTGTTTAGGTGTGAGATGCATAGTAGTATGTAGTTCGGTTCTCAACCGACGTGGTCGATCGATCAACATGCAAGGGCTGGCTTTAATTGTTTAAGCAATTGCGGCATTGCGTTGCCATGACGAGAACGCGGATACGCGGGAGGGCCGTACAGATTAGACTCACTCGCATCGCCTACGAAGCAGTACCTGAGCCATGATATGGGCAATTGGCGGGAATACCGATGGTTACGCAAAGAAAGATGTCCACAAAACTCGACACAATAACTCATCAACAAACGAAAAGAGTGTCCGTCCGTTCCTTTGATTCTCGAGGAGGACGAGATACCTAGATGCACGTTCCTGCAGCTATGGGAGAGATATGCACAGAGTATCAAAAGTCAGGTGCCACGGGTACTACCTTGCTGCAGCCTCAACACGAGAATTATTTTAGTGGGCGAATACGAGGCGCCCGCGGCTGCAGCAACAAGACCAACGGCCATCTCAGGTGGAAGTTTTTCTTAGCTTGCTGGAAGGTGAGCGCCTATCTGCTACTGAGATGGATCAATTGTCACCAATCGATCTACCAAGGTACGTACAGAGTATATTACATACCAGACCTCACGATGAACCTACCTATTGCATGCTAGAATGTCGCTCTTCCACACGAATCTCGCACACTAGAAGCCCCCCCCCAACGCCGCCGTGCCGCCCGCTAGCATCTGCTGTGCATCGTGCGTCCAACACGGCAATCTGCGGTACCTGCATCCTGCTAACGACGAAAGAGGAAGCCGTCGCACCTCGAACTCTGCCTCGGGCGGTTTAGCTCCTCGAAGCTCCTGCAAGATGGGTTTGGGGGGGAAAAGAGAGAAGACGAACGCAGACGGCGGCTTGGGCCTGGCTAAAAACTCTTCTTCCGCACATTGCCTACGTAATAAAGTTCTGGGAATAATTATTTTTAGGCGCAACTCACCTAGAAGCACCCGAGAGAGCGTTCGGTATCCTACTACTACCGCGCTTTATTAGCGGGAGCGGACACACTACATTAGGTACATCAAATTGCCCCTGGGTAAGGCAGGTAGGTGCGAAACAAGGCAGGGAGCTCGCGGTAGGTTGGTCAGGTCATCGACGGAAGCGTCTCGATGGCCGATAATGTATGTAGGCATGCAGTCATTCCAAAGCTCAATCCAAAGAAAGAGATGCAATGGAACATGACCGTGGCCCAGGTTTGCCAGGCGGGGCCAGCAATATGTGCACGACCGAGACTTGATACTGAAGGAGCAAGACGTTGTGTAGGATTATCCAATGTCCGGCTCTGCAAACCGAGCAAAGGTTCGTCTGCTCAGATTCGCTCAGATCCCCGAGTCCATAACCAATGGGACGGAAGAGAAGGGGGCGCCCTACACCAGCCAGGAGAACCCTGGATGAGATGTTCTGCTTGGCACCATCCCGGCCGGTGCTCAATGATTGATTGGCCCCATATCTGAGTACCTGCTAGGCGTGGCTTTCGAGTTGTTTACAACCCCTGGCCTCTCTCAACTCGTCCTCTGCCCATGGCCTGGCAAGCGAAATGAACACTTGGTCTCGCTGCGTCGTAAGTGCCTCTCCATAATGTAGTGGCCGCCTCCATAGTGCCGCAGTCTGTTACCTGACCCCCCATCGATCCATCGATCCATCCATCCCATCCCATCCCATCCCTCGATGGCCGCAAGCAGGGGAAGCGAAAGTGTGTAAGAAAAATAGAATAGGAACCACACGACGGTCCAAGACCACCACCAACAAGTGCAGTAGCCAGCAGCAGCAGCAGCAGCAGCAATACCCCAGCGTTCGACGAGTGAGAAAAGAGTGGCTCTCTCATCACGGCCCATAGCACCTCTGCTTGCTCATTTTAATTAAAACGGCTTCTTTTGCTCGCTGTGTTTTTTTTCTTTGCGCATATTATCAAATCGTGCCCCCCCAGTCGTCGTGTCCAGAGTAGTTTCTCGCCTTTTTCGTCCTTCTTTTCTTCCCTCTTTTTTTCTTTCTCCTCTTTCCGTGTCCTTCCCTCCGACTCCCGCGTTGTTGTTGTTTTTCACTTTCTCTAATCTCCCCCACCCCCCCTGGCCGACCGTTGTGTCGTCGTGATGTGGATGACTGGTCTCGGCGCCCCAGGAGCGACGACCGTACAACATTACTAGAGAACAACTACCCAAAAGGAGGGAGCGAAAAAGAAGGCTGGAAAAAGAAGAATAGTTGGTCGAGGTCGACAAGGCAGCAAAATACCAAGCGTATCCATCAGTATACTGCATACGAGTCCGCCCAGTTTTCCGTCCAATCGAGCCAAGCGAGGGATAGATAACCAGCAGCAAGCAAGAGAGAAAGAGGCAAAAACAGGCACACGAGGATGGAAGTACCCGGCCGATCGACACCACCCACATAGCGCGCACACTCATTCGGACGAGTCAGCATTCAGCAGCACCTTGCCCCCCCAGCGTACCAACACACTCCTTCAACCTCGTATTCAACTTTCACCGCCACGCGCGATGACCGATTCAGTTTCGGGGTCTTCACTCCTTCAGGCCCGGGACGTAGATTCTTCTCACCAAAATTATCACAACAACCACATTCGTTCTCACCACAACCACGAGAGGCTGCATCAACGCCAGGAGTCGTCCGACGACAGCTATACTGTTGTCGATAGCAGCAGCAGCAGTAGTAGCAGCAGCAGCAGCAGCAGCAGCAGCAGCAGCAGCAGCAGCAGCAGCAGCAGCAGCAGCAGCAGCAGTAGTAGCAGTAGTAGCATTCCCAGCAGCAGTAGTAGGAGCAGTAGCATCCGCAGCGACAGCAGCGATAGCAGCAGCAGCAGCGTCATCCGCAGCGACAGCACCGACAGCACCGACAGCACCGACAGCACCGACGCCGCCGACAATAGCACGACCTCGGCATCAATCGTTCATGTCATTCAGACCGTTTCCGTCATTCAGTTCATTGATTCGAGCGGCGCGACCGTGAGCGCCACCACGCAGCTCTCGGAGCCAACCACCACTCAAATCACTGCGGAGCCCACAGTTGGGATCGAAAGCGAGCCCGACGCCAGCACCTACGCCAGCATTGACGCCAGCGCTACTGCGACTTTTGGCATTGAGAGCTCGCCCGACGCCAACACACACTCGTCCGACGATGCTGTCACAATCATATCGTCTGTCTCTCCAGCGACCGCGTCCTCAGTAGACACGGCGTCGGCAGTTTCCACTGCATCGACCTCAGCATCCGAGACAACCTCTTCGTCCGCAGACGCTGCATCTTCATCGCCAGACGCTGCAGCCTCTTCCTCCATGACATCTTCATTTCCGACTGTCGAAACTTTCGCTTCAATTACTGCCACTCCTTTGACTACTACTTCACCATTTCCCAGTTTTACTGGCGTTGCAAACAGCACTATTACCAGTCAGTTCCCGATCTGTTCATCTAGCTTTGAGACTGCATTCTAACTGCTTGAGCAGCTTCTTCGGCGACATCGTCAATTTCTTCTTCTTCTTCTTCTACTACAAATAACACCTTGACAGCGGATGCTTTTACTGATCTGACCACATCCACACTCGCTCATTCGTCTGGCACCATCTTATACAATGACACCTTCACCACGACACTGCTCAGTGTCGCTTCAAGTTCTACTTCAACTTTTGCTTCATTAACCGACTCGGCGACCTCGACGGGGTCCAGCCACGGAAGTCACTCGACTAGCTCGGGTTTTGGCGGCGCCGGCAGCACCAGCGACGGCAGCGGGAGCGCGGCCACAGGCGACTCGGCAGCGTCTGCCACTTCGACCAGCGACTCTGGCTCGGCATCAACCTCGAATTCCGCATCAGCTGGGACTGTCGCAGGGAGTGTTCTAGGTGCAGTCGCTGGTATTGGGCTCATTCTTATCGCAGCTCTGATGCTGCTTCGATACAAGAAGCGCAACGGAATGCGACTCGGCGATGGAAACGGCGGCGGTCTTCCGGGCGCCAACAACCGTGCCATTGGAAACGGTGGTCCACCCAACTCATCCGGCGGCGGAATGGGAGGACAAATGGCCGAACGAACAACACCATTTTTCATCCCCTCGGCTTTGGCGAGTCTGACTGGCGGCAAACGGCTTTCCCAGCGGACGAATGCCTCGGGGAGCAACGGCACAGAGAGAAGTTTCCAAAAGGTCTCGGGCAGGAAACTGCCTTCTGTTTTGCAGCACGGAGGAGATGGATACTCTGAACCGTCTACGCACGCGCGCGACACCATGATGACTGATGGATCTTATTACCGCGACTCGCAAGGCTCCCTCGCCGGCCCCGACATGCCGAGGCTGGCAGTAGGCTCGCCGATGCGTCCCGAGAGCGGCATACCAGTATTCCATGCTGGCCCGGCTCGGATACCGATAACAGAGGCTTCATATTTCGCTACACCAAGCCTGTCGCCGCCCCCGCGGGATCCCGTGGGTCGTTCCCATGCTTCGGCAGATGGCTCATCTATATATGATCCCTCGCATGGCTCCGGCTCCAGATTTACCGAAGAGATATGATACCTACCACGATCTTCCAGCGCGCGTATTTGCTTGTATATCTTTCAGACCTCGATGATACCGCTTGGCATTCTGTTGGCTTTTTGTTCATCTGCCTGCGGCATGGGATTGGCGTTTCTAATGTTTGATAATTGAGTGGAAAAATCACGAGAGGAGGATTCCCGCAGGCTTTGTGATGAAGCCTTGCAAACCGTCCATAACAGTTGGGCGGCGATTTGTCATGTACATAAAGCGACCCAGCTATACCCGCTGGGTGTAAGAAATGAAGACCACACCGCCGAGGAACCACTGTTCTTCGGGCTGTCTATAATCTAAAGATAATCGTCCCATGACAAGCCATCTCGCATTGGGTTTGTATATTTCGGCAGGGGTTGAATCTAGCTGGTGAATCACAGGCCGACTGAATCCGGACATGTAAATGTACCAACCTTTCCGACACGGGATTGTCCGTCCGCTCGATCGCAATGAATTCTGACAACCACACTAGGAGTCGGCTCCCTCCCGGACCCGGGACGTGAACCCACGAAGAAAGGCCCGCGACGACTGGGTACCACCATGCTCGCGTGGTGGTGTGTCGCGTTTCTGCAGATTCGAGACTATATGGGGGGTCCCCTTGATGAGCTGCGGGAAGCGGGGAGTTACCGTCCCATCGTCGAGCTGCTTGAAACGGTCCTGAAACGCGCATCGGGGTGGTGGTGGGAATGGGAAGAAGAGCATACCACCCTCGACCCGGGTTCGGGCGCAACCGCTCGGGCGCGCGCAATGACAAATCGGGAGGAGTGGTTGGGGGGAGAGCAAGAGAAGGATGGAAAATTGAGAATTGAGGCTGATGACTTGTCTTGCAGTATCCGTAGGGCCAGCGATATACCTTGAGCTGCGGACATCCATCGTGCCAGCATGGCATGGCCAGGCAGTCAGAAACCGACGGCTGTTCGACCCACGTGGCGGGACATGTCCAGAGCAGACCAAAACAAAAAAAAGTGCCCCGAGACCATCCGCCCGTCCGTGGATGTCCTCACGACTCCATATGGAATGTGACGTCCGTACATACGTCTATGGAGCAATTGTACACATGTAAGTATGATGTTGGTTGTCAACCAACTGCCGAGGGAGGGCTCCATCCGTGGGTCAGCCTTATTTTATCGTGGTGATGCATTATACCACTCGGACGGACAGTTGGAAGATCTTCTCTTGCTATGGCATCATGATGGGTCCCTTTGATGCAGTGATTTGGGAAGGCTTCCACTTGACGATTAGCGATTGTCAAAATAGAAGACCACGATCGTCTAGAGCATAAACGCCTTACTTTCGAAGCCATACTTGGAATAGGAACAACAAAACTAAATATACCTGTGCTTGTTTGAACTTCACATCTTACGGTATCATTTTTATTTTGTACCTTCAATTCTAGAAATCGCATATATTATAGTAAAATGGACATATACCTGTCTCTACTTAGTTTTGCACCCGCTTTGACAACGAACAGCCTGCTGCTGTCAGAGACTCAGAGCCAAGTCGACAATTTTAAAGTGGCAATGCTTGGACGGAGTAGTAGTGATGCTTATGGGCTGTGTGAGAGATGCGCCTCCCAAGTGCCAAGATGAGCATATTCAAATATGTTTTTACTTCATGCTCTATCGTATGTAAATCACCCGGGTTTCTCGGAAGCAACATATTACGCGACAAGGCGCAGCTTCGCCGCATTCGCGAAGAATCCAAAAATCACGAAATCTCACTGGCTCTGATCATGGACTCAATGCCTGTATATGGTAAGAGGGGCTCCGCTGGGAGCTATTTGTATAACAAGTCTATAACTAGCACTTGATCCATTTTAGATGGCAGGTAGTTACTACCGTGCAGGCGCTGTCGTTGTCCTTTTTGCGTGTTTGCTGTATACTTCGTACCTGTTATGCTGAATGATAGTCAGCTGAGTATTAACATGCTCGGCCTCACTCTAGTTGATCCTCATTTGATACCACAATTGAAAAAGAGACCGTGGTATGAAGAGAAATTGGAACTGGCCGTGCTGTGCGTTAATCCAAACGACACGGGCAAGGTCGGGGCGCCAAAAAATCGGTACTCGGCAAAAAATGAAGCGTGCTCTCTTGACCTGATGTTTCTAAAGTGGTGTGACGGTTGACCCCTACCGTAGGGGGCGCTTCCTACCAAGACCTCAGACAGAACCCGAAAGATAATCAGTGCCCGACGAAAAAAAGTGAGGGCATCCCGTAATCACTCCAAACAAAGGTGTTTGTTCTCACGCAGGTGGGTATTCTCTTTTCCCCAATATAATACTGCTCATGGCGGGGGCGCTGTCCGTGTCACGGCAAGTCATACGATGACGAGAATATAATAAGTTGTCGCTGTGAAATATCCGGTTGCGTACCCCGCAAACCACCCCCGGAGTGTCTTTGCGTGCTCGTGAAAGCGCAACTATAACATGAAGATGTATAAGTCCATGGCTAATATGAATTACACGTCGACACGAACTACTGCATCACCATCTTTTTCATCTGGAGTCTGGGAATAATAAGTCGCTGGGACCCTTGGACATACTGGCTGGACATGTCAGTGCGGTTATACCACGCCTAGCTCCTACCATGCCGACCAATAGACGGCGATGGACTCGACGCTTGATGCTTTGGCGTGATCGTCACTCCTGGAGTCCAGGTATGGGACGGCCTCCCTCGGAACCGGGGGTTTGACGCCATGATGTTGCCTTGAACACCCCTCCTTCATGAACCAGGCCGGGCATCACAAGTATAGGCCTGGCTGGCCAATCCATTGTTACTGTAAATAGTAGTAGTATAGAGGCAATGTAGCACGGAACGCCGTTAGCCATGGCTTCCTCACAGAAAGCATGACATTTGAAAGCATGTACGCCTTCCGTTGGACAAGCAATGAATCCTGATGAAGAAGCAAAAAAAAAAAAGAATCCAAAATAACCTTTGCTACCGCGCCCTTAAGAGGAGGCGTTGACGTCTAAGACTTCTGCCGCAGTCACATTGTCTGGCGGTGCTGGGCTGGGCCCGTCGGCGGACTTTAGAAGGGAGATAGGACCCCTCCCCAATCCCGCTCGCCTGTCTTGTCTTGTCGTGTGTGCTACAAAGGAAGACGCTATCGCTTTTTTAGGTCCCCTGTACGGAAGGACGATGTGTTTTACCGCTCACTGCTGCAGAATCAACGTGCTCAGCCACGATGAACTCATCAATCTAGTTATCACGTAGCACCTACACATCTCGGCAAGGAGGGGAGGGGGAAAGAAGGGGTTACATAGTCGAGGTAGGGGCAGCTTCTTTCAGTCTGTGGTCAAGGGATCATGAAATACTGTACGTAGTAAGGTGTTAGCGCGTAGCATCTCGTTTTAGCTCTTGTCTTTGCTGCCGCCGCAACCATTCTGCATCTCAAGTATATCCATCCGTCTACCATTTATTACCTATCTACGAGTACCCGCGTACGTAACGTGCATACTACATGATCTCGTCTTCTCTCCAGCCGCAGACAGATAGATGGTCTTTTCTTGGCCTGCTCTACACTCGAGTCCTGCTGAAAAAAAGCCTAGAACTCGGTACCTGCTGATAGTCTGATACCGTTAACAAAACCCTTGCCAAGCTTAGTACTAACCCATTGATTATCCCAGCTAGGTAGCACTAAGACCTTAAGACCCCCCCAGCCCGCTTCTTTCTTCCCGATTTCTCCATCTTCCAATTGCAACCCACTTCCCAGGTTCCTGCTGCTGCTTGCTGCTGCTTGCTGCTTGCTGCCGCCCGCCGCCCGCTCGCCTCCTTGCCCCGAACTCGTGGATCGATCTCAATTATAGTGCCAAATTTTACCTACCCAACTCTCTTTCGAAACCCGAGAGACGCCGCCCGCCGTCCCGCTTCGTCTGTCTCTTTGTGCCTGCTCACGATTTCCTCAAGGACGACATGTGTCATACCCAACGAATATATTGCACATTGACATAGTAACTTGCGACCTACGAAGAAGGCGACCCAATCCCGCAGCTTCCGGTGGCTCGCTTTGCTCCGCGCAGCTCAGGATATTGGTAATCCAGAGCTACTACACCAGACACGAGGGGAGCGACCCGAGATCTCAGGAGTGCCCTGACGAGGAGGAGGAAAGAAAGACGCCACAACCACGATCGACAACAACGACGTGACAACAAAGATCGACCACAATGGATCATCTACGAGTCGATCCGAATACTTTCCAGATTCCTGGCATGCATGCGCCGCCATTGACAAACCAGCCGCCGCAGATCTTCGGCAGCTATGGCTTGCCCGACGGCCTTCCCATGCTGCCGCACGAGCTCCAGATGTTCGACCCTTCGGCACTGCTGGGCGACGACCAGGATGCAAAGAGGAGGAGAATAGCGAGGGTGAGTGAGCGTCTCCCGGCGCCAGGCTTCCCACCTGCGCCGTAGCTCTAGGGTAGCAAGTTTGCGATGGCTAAGCAAGAGATCGTCTCTCACATATAGGCTTGCGACATGTGCCGGAAGAAGAAGATCAAGTGCGACGGAAAGCTGCCGGCTTGCACGCACTGCATCAACTACAAGACGGACTGTGTCTTCACACAGGTCGAGAAGAAAAGAAGCCCGCCGAAAGGGTATGCATGGCGTCCGTCCCAATGTTGTCGAACCACTGACTCACATCTGCCGCAGTGCCAAATATATCGAGGGACTCGAAAACAGACTCGGTCGGATGGAAAGTCTGCTTAGGCTTGCTGGTGAGTCAGAGGGACTTACAGTCCGACGACATGGTCGCTATGTGCCAGTCGCAATTGCATGCCGCGGCTTTCAGCTACATGTAACAGGCTAACACAGTCGTGCAGGACTCCTGGATGATGAGGATGGCGCAACCGATCTGGGCACTTTGGAGAAGAAGTTGGCCGAAAAAGCACAACAACGGTCAAGGCAGCCCTCGCAGGCCACGTCGAATCCAGCGTCGCCATCACAGGATACTTCCATTGCCGAGGGTGCCGCCTCCACTCCACAGAGCTCACTGACTTCGCCTGAACCACCAAAGGATAAGGATGAGGACAAGAGGCGCAACTCATCGGTCGTGCCAGAGAAGTCTGAAGAGGATGTCGAGGGCCTGTCAGAGATGATGTGCTCGCTCGTTACAAACCAGTCTGGCGAGACCCGTTATTTTGGTAACTCTCACAACCCCTTCTCACCAATCAGCATGATTTGAACTGACCACGGAAATCTAGGTTCATCGTCTGGCTTCTCGATATTCTCGCCAAAGGGCATCCAGTGGGTAAATGAGAAGACTGGAGACGACGCTTTCCAGAACATGATTTCCGAAGTCTCCATCGACGACCATAAGTGGACCCGCTGGAAGCCCGAGATCTTTGCTGATGTCTTCCGGCGGCCCGTATACATACCTCTGCCGCCCAAGCCGGAGGCCATGTCTTTACTCAAAGACTACTTTGAGAACTTCAATTGCATGTTCCCAGTGTTCCACCAGCCTACATTCATGCACCTCGTCGAGAAGCAGTACTCCAATGAGCCATATGAAGGATCTGGATGGTGGGCGAGTCTCAATGTTGTTCTGGCGACGGCTCATCGCCTGCGGGTCATGAGCAAGCTCGTCCCCGAGGAGGAGGACCAGAAGGCTTGGGCATACATGAAGAATGCCATGGGCGTGTTTGCGGAGCTGACTATGCGAAACACTGACCTGCTCAGCGTGCAAGCCTTGCTCGGCATGGCCTTGTTCATGCAGGGAACCCCGAACCCACAACCCTCGTTTCTCTTGATTGCTGCCGCAATTCGGCTTTCTCACAGCATTGGTCTTCACAAGAGTGGCAGCGGCTTCCATTTGAACCCGATCGAGCTTGAGCAGAGGAAACGAGTCTTTTGGATTGCGTACATGTTGGACAAGGATCTTTGTCTTCGCTCCGGCAGACCTCCAGCTCAGGATGACGACGATATGAGTGTCGAACTCCCAGCCGCTAACCCGGCAGACAACATTGGCAATATTCCTTTGGCTGACGGCAAGGGCAAAATGAATCTGTTCAGAGTCATGTGTGAGCTCACCACGATCGAAAGTAAAGTGTACAAGAAACTGTACTCGACAAAGGCTGCCAAGCTCTCCGAGGGCGAGCTCCTCAACACGATTGGCGAGCTTGACAAGGCGCTCGAGGACTGGAAAGACAGGATTCCGATTGACTTCAGACCGGAACACGAGATCAAGGCCTCGCACACCCCGCTCATCCTCCACATTGTCATGCTGCACTTTTCCTACTATAATTGTTTGACAACAATCCACCGCATGTCAGTACATCGGGGATATTGGACCAGCAGACTGTCCAACTACGCGATCCAAGGCCTGAATGCGAAGCCCTTGAACCCGCGAGTCTTTGCTTCAGCTGCTCTTTGTGCCTCAGCAGCACGTGCTACCATTTCATTGCTGAAGTACATACCGCAAGGTGATAACCAATGTGTCTGGTATGCTCCCCAACACCTGTCGTGTCGTATTTCATGCTAATTTGCCCCAGGTTGGCCCTGTATTTCCCCGTATCGGCGCTCATGACATTGTTTGGCAACATTCTGCAGAATCCTCTGGATCCACGGGCGAGATCAGACACCAAGCTGATGAGCATAGTCGTCACCTTCTTGTCGACATTAGGCGAGGAGGCCGAGACTGGCGGGGTTCACCGAATGCTTGGTGTGTGCGCCGAGTTCGAACGTATTGCCAAGACCATCATAGACAAGACCGAGAAGGAGGGATCGAAACGGAAGAGGAGGACACAAGATTCACCAAAGCCGATGAACCCGACCGCCTCGGCGCAATCAAGCACAACACCTCGGTCAACCACGTCACAGGCCACGCCGACTCCGCATTACAGCCAACAGCAGAGGCAACAACGCGGGTCTGTGGCGTACTCGACTGGCTCGCCGGGAATGCAGGGTGGTCACACTCCCCATTCATCAGCTTCGAATTATAACAGCCCGATGAATACGGCAAATTCGGGCAACGGTCAAGCACCACGCGATGGTCCCAACGCGTGGCCACAAGACCATCCCAGCACGGGCCCGATATACGATACTCCTGATTTCAATAATTTCCATGATCTGACCGGGTTTGGCCAGCCGATAGCGTCGCCGCCCTTGCAGAATCCGAACGTACCTGGCTTCGCACCCGCTCTGCTGCCACAGGATCTATGGCAACTGCCGATGAGTATTGACTGGGACTGGGCCGAGTTCAGTGGTGGAGCCTACCCCAGCTTTGAGAATGGAAGCACAATGAACAAAAATGGCGGTTTATGACGGTCGTGAGACGAGAAAAGTGCGGAGTGTCTGCAGAAATACCAAAACGACGGATGTTGAAAATGGAGGCACGGTGACGATTTAATGAGCAGAAGTCCGTGAGCAGCATTGGAATTAATGCATTGATGGGTGAACTCAGTTGCGAGTAAATGATTGGGCAGTCAATGGCGTTTGGTTGGGTCGGCGGTATACTGTTTGATACCTAAAATATCTATTAGCCATGGTCAATTTCCACTCACCGGTTCATCATGAATTTCGTCAAAATTGCGATCCTACTCTGCCGTGGGCTTGATTGCTTCGGACGTGACACTTTGAGACCATACAGGTGTATGACCATGAACAGTCAGTAGTGCTCAAAATTGGACCTACGTTGACGTTGAATACCCACCTGGAATCATCATTCGGTAACATTGAGAATAATTCTGGCAATCTCGGATGAGGATGTGAGACGTGGTCTGAAAGCGCTATCCGTGCCACAAATCAAGCATGGAATACTTCGCCGGTGCTCCCAACTTATGATTGCCGGTTCGTAGCACAGGAAGGTGAGTAAGTTTGAGCGGTATGATCGGAGTCGACTGACTGGTATATTTGCTCATAAGGACGCCGAGTGGGGATCGGGTCTGTTGGTTCAGGTTGGTTGGTAATTCGGGGACCGGGGGATCCGCATGCCCTGCACTGCTATCAGCGCAGCTTGGTGGATGTTGTACCTCGTTGCTTGGAATGGGTAGTGGTTATGCGCTCGTCTTCGCTTATGGGTGAGGCCGGGCATGAATTGTATTTGTCTTCGTCGACAGGATCTCGGCAGAGTAGCACTGGGAGGGAAGTGCCGTGGGCGGTAGTATGATGCCCATTTTAAGAAGTATAGAAACCGAGGCATGCATATACTGCAAGGGTATTGAATATCTCAACTTTGAGATTGAAACGGCTGTAAACTCAATTGAGCCTTTCCACAAGCTGTTTCAAGACTTATAACGGTATTCACAAACTCTACTTTAAATGCTCTCATACGGTGGATGCTTGTATTTGAACAACAAACGTCGACCTGCCCTATTTCGCTCGTGATATATAACGTATCTCAGACAAACAAACACGGCATTCTCGACAATCAATGCTTGAAATTTCGAGCATAGGCTCTCGGGAGAACAATATATAAAACAGAAGACAAAGAACTACATCATCACGTGGCCCCACGATGGCATGTCTAAGGTGGCTCCACATCACTGAAGTCGGGACTCAGTGGGTTGAGCTTTTGGACACTAGTCCCAAAGAATGTTAGCACCGGGGACGAATTGATGATGACTTGATCAGCACATCGAAGCTCAAGGAGGCAAAGCAGAAATCTGCTGAACGCCGCTAAAGTCCACCACAAGTCCGACGAGGCGCCAGCGTAGAGGAGTCATCCCACCCCCAACGTCAGTCAAACCTCTTCAACTCTTTGCACCACGACCCGCACCAGGTTACCAACAGACCTGCGTGCCTTCCATGAGGTAGATTTGGAGACGACCCGACACCTCAATTTCGAGAGCATCCCGCCTCATCCGACATCAGAGCCATTCCCCGAGGGGCGCGGTCGACTCTGCCCGACATGTCAAGCTTCATCCGGCGGTCGACAGGCCTTGCGCGCATCTCAAAGTCCTCCCTCAATGTCTACACGCGCGCGAACCTGAGGACGACGCGGTTCTCCCAGATCCCGTCCGCTGTCTGGGCTGCGCGACACCAGCAGCTGCGTTACTACTCTAGCGAGAACCAGGACCCCAAGAAGCCTTCCGAGAAGAAGAAGAAGGATGGCGCACCAGATTCCTCCCCCGAGGTCCAGAGCACCTCGTCGCCCGGGCCCGCCGAAGGTGAGGGCGCGCAACAGAAGGAGCGGGATCCCCTGCCTGAAGGATGGGTCTACCTGTCCGAGGCCGAGTACCAAGAGCTCGCAAAAGCTACCAAGGAGGGCATGAAGTGGCTGCCCAAGTACAAGGGACACGGCCCGGAGGATGTGATACAGGAACTCAAGCAGACCGGAGTGCCCAAGGACCTCCAGCAGCTCATCCAGAAGAAGATGAACGGCACCTTTAGCCTCAGAGATGCCGGCCAGTACATCAAGTCCATCAACTCCCTCTCGACCGACATCGCAAACAGGATGGTGGAGAAGGAACTCGAAAAGGACCCTAGCAAGAAGCCCTCGGAAAAGGAACAGGGCAAGAGCGATGAACAAAAGTCATCGCCCGGTTCGCAATTCTTCTCTGGTGGCGCCAACAAGGGCAACAAGAAGAACTCTGGCCAGCCGCCGGAAAACCCGCTCAAGGGTAACGACTGGCTCACCACCATCATTGGATCCCTCGTTGCTTACTGGATCTACAACTCCATCTTCACTGGCGATAGCCGCGAGATCACATGGCAAGAACTGCGCAAGAACTTCCTGGACAAGGGTCTGGTCGAGAAAATGGTCGTCAGCGGCAACCAGGTCCGGGTGGACCTCAATGTCGAGGCCACTCGTTCCATGTACCCCGACTCTGCCGCGACGAGCCCCGGCTTCCACTACTACTTCTCTATTGGCTCCGTCGACGCCTTTGAGCGACGACTGGACGAGGCGCAGAAGGAACTCGGTATTCCTCCCGCTGAGAGAATACCCGTCAGCTACCAGGGACAAAGTGGCCTAGCCAACATCGCCTTGGCATTTGGACCCACGCTACTCTTTGTTGGTTTGCTTTACTGGGTATCTCGTCGTGGACCCGGTGGCGCCGGCGGTGGCGCTGGCGGCATGTTCGGTTTCGGCAAGAGCAAGGCCAAGCGTTTCAATCACGACGCCTCGGTCAAGGTCAAGTTCAGCGACGTGGCTGGCATGGACGAGGCCAAGCAGGAGATCATGGAGTTTGTCAGCTTCCTGCAGAAGCCCGAGAAGTTCCAGCGGTTAGGAGCCAAGATTCCTCGCGGCGCCATCCTCGCAGGTCCTCCCGGTACTGGTAAGACTCTCCTGGCAAAGGCTACTGCCGGAGAGTCTGGCGTTCCCTTCTTCAGTGTCAGCGGTTCCGAGTTTGTTGAAATGTTTGTTGGTGTTGGTGCCTCGAGAGTGCGAGACCTCTTCTCGACGGCGCGCAAGAACACTCCCTGCATCATCTTCATCGATGAAATCGACGCTATTGGTCGGTCTCGATCAGAGGGTGGCGGCAAGTGGAGCGGTGGCAACGACGAGCGCGAGGCCACACTCAACCAGATCCTGACCGAGATGGACGGTTTCAACACGACGGAGCAGGTGGTCGTGCTGGCCGGTACCAACAGAGCAGATGTCCTCGACAAGGCCCTCATGAGACCCGGTCGTTTCGATCGACACATCAACATTGACAGGCCTACGATGGCGGGTAGACAAGACATTTTCAAGGTTTACTTGAAAAAGGTCGTCACCAACGAGGAGATTGAACACTTGAGCGGTAGACTGGCAGCTTTGACCCCTGGGTTTGCAGGTGCCGACATTGCAAACTGTGTCAACGAAGCTGCACTCGTCGGTGAGTCTATCATAAATACAGGCACGTTCCATTTGATCTTTACTAATTCTTTCACCAGCTGCGAGAGCCAACGCTCCGTCCATCACCATGAAGCACTTTGAGCAGGCCATCGAGCGTGTCATTGGCGGTCTTGAGCGCAAGTCTCTGGTCCTGAGCCCCGAGGAGAAGAGGACGGTGGCCTACCACGAGGCCGGCCACGCCATCTGTGGTTGGTACTTCCGATGGGCAGACCCTCTCCTGAAGGTGTCCATCATCCCGCGTGGCTCGGGTGCGCTTGGATACGCCCAGTACCTCCCAGGAGACGTCTACCTCATGACGGAGAGACAGCTCCTGGACCGCATGGCCATGACACTGGGTGGACGCATCTCGGAGGAACTGCACTTCCCGACGGTGACCACTGGAGCCAGTGATGACTTCAAAAAGGTCACCAACATGGCCACGGCCATGGTGACACAATGGGGCATGTCGGAAAAGCTTGGGCCGCTCCACTTCAAGAACGACGAGAACCAGTTCCTGAAGCCGTTTGCCGAGTCGACAGCCCAGACCATTGACTCCGAGGTCCGCCGCATTGTTGACGAAGCATACAAGCAATGCAAGGATCTCCTGGTCGAGAAGAAGAAGGAGGTCGGTATTGTCGCAGAGGAGCTCCTCACCAAGGAGGTACTGACGCGTGATGACATGGTGCGGCTGTTGGGCAAGAGGCCGTTTGACGACCGCGAGGAGTTCAACAAGTACTTTGGAGGAGATCCAGACAAGCCCACCCCTGGCCAGGAGAGCATCCCCCCTTCACCGCCCAGCGGCGACCTGGGCACGCCGGGCGTCCCACCGCAGCCGGCAATCTTCAAGGAGCTCAAGGGAGACGAGTTCCGGAGGTAATTTGCGCAGTCGCCTAGCGACCGGAAGGACAGACAGGATGGCGGGCAGGGGCGTCGAACGGCTGGGACTAACAAACAATGGTTGCACGAGAGAAGGGCTGGATCGATCACTGCAGGTCCTCATATAGCACACGCTCTCAACTCACCTTATGTAAAGTATATTGGTATTGTGGCATGGGAACGTGGGGTTTCAAAGATGCCTTGTAAAAGATATTCCATAGATTAGACATTCGTCATAGGAAAATGGAGTCTGGTCTATTTTGTTCATGATGGGATATCTCTATATGACTGTTCAATACTACGTTGATGCTGCCTTGAAGATGACGAGCAGGACGTGCTCAGAGCAGCCGGCCGGGAGTGGGAAGGACCAGAGTGTCTGAAAATCGGTCACCACACGGCCAGATCTGCTTCTGTGTATTTGCCGCATTCTTTCATCGTTCCGTCCCTGGCAATTCCGCAGATGGGCAGAGAGAACATGGTCAGTCCCCACATTGAAACTGGTCTGCCCGGGCAGCAAAAAAAAGTGCCCCCCGCCGAAAATGGTCTCCGCACTAGAACTCTGTCTTTCAACGCTTTGTGGGGTAGACGTCTTACACACTTGGTTCACCGTAAGAATATCATGGAAACAAGTTGATAGGAGACCACTGCTGAAGGGTTCATATATGTTTATGGTTCTTCTGTTCATGGATATATAATGAACTACATGTTCGAGATAAAGCTGGCGATAGCCGAGCCGCCAATCGCTCTGGCTTCCGAGGTACATTCCTCAATATGCGGCATGTCATTGAACCTAGAGCCACGCAATTCTGCAGTAGAAAAACAGATCCTGGACGAAAATAAAAGAGGGGGCGCTAAAACGCTGGGCAATGGCAAATGGGGGAACATTGGATTTGTATGGGACTGGACTGGAATCGAGATGGAGTTCGACTGGTAACTGATGACTGACTGACCTTGTCGAGCCCGTCCCTATTTAACATTCTAGGCCCGTACCATAGTACTGCTATGAATACTGCCTTTGCATCACCACATTACTCGGTGGGTTCGGATTGATGATTCTTTCTGTTTGCCTTGAGCGTCTTGTTTTTAAAATTTTTTTTTTTTCAAAATTTGATTCTGTCCACATACACCGAAACTCTCAAGAAAAGCAACTGGCTCTTGACGATATGTTCAGACACAAACGTCAAGAGTAGAAAGTCACGTCGCTTTTCGTTGTTTGAGCAAAGAATAATACTCTAATTTTTCGGGGTCTCACCACGCCTTCGCGCTATTATACCCGAACTCCAAACCCGGGCGGCGGTCAAAGACATTGAGCACACCAAGCCAGCGCCACGCTTTTCTCGCCGCAATCGATTTGAGAAGGGGTGTGTATATTATTCAATCACCGGTGTTGTTCCTATTGCTGGTGTCCTTTCCGTACAATGGCAAACACGGGTAAGGACCCGGCGGCCGCTCCCACGACGCTTCACCCAGAAGAACGTGGAGGAGGGCCCGGCGTCACGACGGCGGCGGCGGCGGCCAGCAAGTCGCCACTCAAGAACGCTTTCCACGGCCGGCGGCGCCGCGCACCAGCTTCCGGCAGCAACAACAGAAATGGCGACGAGGAAAAGGACGACAACGACGACGAAAACGACATGGAGAAGCCCGACCGGTGGTGGAAGATTCACCTCTTCCGCGGCATGATCAATGACATACGACGCCGCGCGCCCTATTACTGGAGCGACTTTGCCGATGCCTGGGACTATCGCGTCGTGCCGGCGACCGTGTACATATATTTTGCCAAGTGAGTATTCTCCTATTCAGTCTTCCATTTCTTTTGGTTTGCATCGTCTGGGTATATGCGACGTCTTGACGTGCACGGGGCAGACTGCTTGGGATAATTGATCTGGGGAATGTTTATTGAGATGAGCCCCTCTCATGCATGCATAAGCTGGGCAGAGACCAGTCTACCTTGTTATCGTGGCTCATCTCGATTCAATAAGGGATCTGTGTATCAACATCGACACCGATTCATGACTGCTAACATGAGTTTCACCATAGTATCATGCCGGCACTCGCCTTCTCGCTGGATATGTTCACCAAGACAGACATGCAGTACGGCGTCAACGAGGTCCTTCTCTCCTCGGTCCTCGGCGCAGTGGTATTTGCTCTCCTGGCGTGCCAACCACTCGTCATTGTGGGCGTCACTGGTCCCATTACCGTGTTCAACTAGTAAGTCATACTCTCAATACCATCGAGAGATCCAACATGAATATTTCCGCAATGCTAATACTCAGCCGCAGCACCGTCTATGACATTATGAATCCGACGGGCACAAACTACCTGGCCTTCATGTGCTGGATCGGCATCTGGTCGCTCATCTTCCACTGGATCTTGGCCGTGACCAACTCGTGCAACTGGCTCAAGTACGTGACGCGGTTCCCGTGCGACATCTTTGGCTTCTACGTCGCCTTAATCTACCTGCAGAAGGGCATCCAGGTGCTGGAGCGGTTCGGCAACGAGGCGCCCTTCTACCTGTCCATTGCCGTCGCCCTGCTCGTCTTCATGGTCGCCTACGCCTGCGGCGAGCTCGGCGGCGCCAGCGCCCTGTTCTGGCACCCCGTCCGCGTCTTCCT
This sequence comes from Pestalotiopsis sp. DP-2020a, assembly GCA_018115615.1. NCBI lineage: Eukaryota > Fungi > Ascomycota > Sordariomycetes > Amphisphaeriales > Sporocadaceae > Pestalotiopsis > Pestalotiopsis sp. DP-2020a. The sequence continues at coordinate 8,347 of JACVEI010000518.1, read as the reverse complement.
CAAGGACTACGGCACCCCGCTGACCGTCGTCTTCTTCACCGGCTTCGTCCACTTTGGCCGCATGGAGTCCGTCGAGCTCGACAGGCTGCCCACGAGCAAGAGCTTCTTCCCCACCGCCGACCGCGGCTGGTTTATCCACTTCTGGGACATTCCCGTCCGCGACGTGTTCCTGGCTATACCGTTTGCTATTCTGCTTACTATTCTCTTCTGGTTTGATCACAATGGTGAGTTCCAACGATGACATACTTATTCTAAGAGACCGACCCAATTGACATGAGACTAGTCTCGTCACTCATCGCTCAAGGAACCGAGTTCCCCCTCCGCAAGCCGGCCGGCTTCCACTGGGACCTGTTCCTCCTGGGCCTGACGACGGGCGTGGCGGGCCTCCTAGGCCTGCCGTTCCCCAACGGTCTGATCCCGCAGGCGCCCTTCCACACCGAGTCGCTGTGCGTGACCGTGGCCGAGGCCGACGACGACGAGGCCGGGGACAGCAGCAACAAGGGCCACATCTCGTACCGCCCGACCCGCGTCGTCGAGCAGCGCGTCTCCAACCTGGCCCAGGGCCTGCTGACGCTCGGCACCATGAGCGGGCCGCTGCTCGTCGTCCTGCACCTGATCCCGCAGGCCGTCCTGGCGGGCCTGTTCTTCATCATGGGCTACCAGGCGCTCGAGGGCAACGGCATCACGGCCAAGATCTTGTTCCTGTGCCGCGACAAGGCCCTGACCCCGGCGTCGCACCCCCTGCGCCGCGTCCGCCGCCGCGCCGCCGTCTGGTGGTTCGTCGCGCTCGAGCTCGTCGGCTTCGGCGCCACGTTCGCCATCACCCAGACCGTGGCCGCCATCGGGTTTCCGGTGTTCATCCTCGCGCTGATCCCCGTCCGCGCGCTGCTGCTGCCGAAGCTGTTCTCCCCCGACGAGCTCGGGCTGCTCGACGGGCCCACGGCCAGCCCGTTTACGCTCGAGGGGATCGGCGGGTCGTATGGACACCACGAGGAGGCGCAGGACGAGGGTGTCACGGCGTCGTCGTCGCCGGGTGCTGGCGGGCCTATGTTTGCCGGGAGCAGGAAGAGCGCCGAGGATATGGCGGAGCGTGGTCGGGCGCCCGTTTCTTCTGGGCCCGAAGATAGTGCTGCGGGTGGTGAGACGGGCAAGGATGCGGATGTGGCCCGGGTCGCGACGAATGCGAGTGCTGTGAGTAGAAGATCGCAGCCGGGGAGGAGTGAGAGAGAGGAATAAATATCGGCGGGTTTGTAATGTCGGGGAAGATGGTCGATATATACATTGATAGAGAGACTACATGCATAGAATAATCTTGTTTTTAGTAGGAGACTGGGGATAATCAAAGTGCATACATATATGAACACTTGTCCCTATGCGAGCGAAGATCGATGCAATGAGATTATTAAAGGAGTTATCTGCGTATATTGTTCAGAAACATTCTCAAAGCCGAATCTCACGAAATCATTGGGTACCACGATCTGTGGCCAAGTATATCAAACAATATAGTATTGCCTCAATCCCATCCTCTCGGAGCCTAAATTGAATCGCTCTAGACATGCAGGAGCCCGTTCTTAGACTTGACCATCGCGTTGAATTTATTCCAGTGTTCAGTAAAATCGCCACGGTTCCAATTGATCTTCACACTGCCCTCGGGGTACAGAAAGCGATCTCGATGTAACATGTCTGTTATGTGGCCAGGGTCCATCGTCAGAGCGCGCCATTTGAGGTCCGTCGGCGATCTGCATTTCCCGAACTGGTGATATGTCTTGATGGTGACCAGCCAGCCGCTCTCTTGGGGGGTTTCATCAAATTGATTCGTTGTCGATGTCGATGTCGATGTCAATGACGGTGTCGATGTCGATGACGGTGTCTGGATTCCACTGTCGTGACCGTTGCGGTCCCCGGCATTGTCCTTCTTGCCGAGACCCAGGACCTTTCGAATCTGCCGCACGCTCGCGCTGCGCAACCGATCAAGGGTCGACGCCTCCGACCCAGTAGTCTTCTTCTTCTTCTTCTTCGGCGCGTTGACCCGCTTGACCGTGACGGTGTAGTCGGTGAGACACTTGTCACACGACCGCAACACATTGCGGCACTCCCAGAAATCGAGCGTGCGCCAGAGTAGTAGCTGGGAGACCACGGCGAGCCCGTGATTGGCCCCGTCGCTGGTGTGCGCGGCCACTATGTGCGGACAGAGGTGGTAGAAGTCGCGGTGAAACGGCCTGCCGCCCCTTTTCCGTCCGTCCGGGCCGGGAGGCCGCTCCCGCGCGGACCAGATGTGCACGCCCCGGAGGATCAGCTCGTCTTGGATGATCCGGGCGGACCAGTCCTGGATGAACGACGGCGTGATGCGGTTGTCCGGGTCCGCGAAGCACCGGCGCAGGTTGGATAGGGGCAGGCCGTGGGGAGGCCCGAAGAGGTGTCTGTTCATGACCAGGCGGGCATGATGCCAGCCGCTACGCCGATGTGAGCTGGTATACTCTTGACAGATTTGGCAAGGTCATGTGGGTACTTACAGATTGTAATAGTTGTACCGGCCACCGCACGAGTTCCTCTGGAAGGTCATGCCCACGTTCCCGAGACGCTCGTACCGGCAGGGCGTCCGGTAGGAGATGATGCCATTCTGCTTCCTCTGAGCGTCCGGCCACATCTCCCGGCCCGTCGGGGTCCAGTCCGGCTGGAACGGATGCAGCTTGTAGCAAAAGTGGCAATACCACTTTTCGGCTCCGAGATCCCTTTCGAGCTGCTCGACAAAGGCCTGGCGGTCCACGTCGTCGAGTTTGCCCCGCTTATGTAGCAAGTAGTAAAATGGCTTGCATGTCATTGCCAGGGACATGTATGCCACCGGATCCAGAAAGTCTGTGATCATGAAGAGCACATCGACGGGGACGCTCTCGAGTGGGAATGGCTCTGTCGGTCCGGGAGTCTTTCCCAGAAGCTTTGATGTTACTTGGCCCATGACTTGTGACTAACGATGTAATAGGATGAGGCGTATCTTGAAACTTGTGAAATGGCAATGGAAGATGAGCATCGAACTGGCAGATTGATGTGAGAACTACCCCCTATAAGTAAAAATCTCAAAGCCGACTTCATTTGGAAAGCCGACGGGAAGCCATTCTGAGAACAACCCATGGGCTACCAGATAACCTTTACGATATATCATATGGGTATACATTTCTATACAGGAATAGACTTTCACTCACATGGCGTTCGTTGAAGAGAAGGTTTCCAACGGCCTGGAACGTGTCAAAGACCTGTATAACTCCAAGGACCTGCATACCGTTTCGTGTCAAGCGACTTGAGGCTTGTTTTGGCTCAGAGCTATCCTAAAGAGAGCATGCCGGGGCTCTGAAGCTCTCGCCGGTAACGATCATCATTGGGGAATCCAAAACTAAACGGTCCGAACATCGATTTTAAAGTTCTGATAACCTTAAATCCACGAGGAGAGGCTTCGGGTTGGCCAAGCGTACCAAGCTGTCGGGCCTTTCTGCCAGTCGTGATAGGCGTACCTGCGGGGAGGCTGCACGATCACTCGTGGCAACTTGAAGCCACAATTCAAAATGTAACGGCCCTGCCGTATCTAGATCTATTCGAACCCTTTTTGAGTCCTTCTTCTTTGGTAACCGCTTTCCGGCTTGCCGATTTGGGGTTGCTACGTAGATATAAGATTATCTTCGAAAGTGAAAGCCAATCCAGTATTGTTGAGATACAACGTTGCACTGCGTTTATACCAACTCAATCTAAACAAGAGTCTCGTTTGAAAATGACCATGCAGTTCGGTCATGCAATTCCAGTGAAATTCAGAAAGTAGTGACGGTATCTCATCGGAATCAGTCCATGATCATGCAATTTACAATTTCCTCATCACCAACCAAGTCGCTCCAAGTCCACTGCACTCAAGTGCTTGACACATCAGTAATATCACTTTGCGTTAAGAACTCGCCGACAACCTTGATGATTCTCGCCCGTATCTCGGGACCTTCCACGTGGCACATATGGCCGGCGCCCTGGAACATGATCCAGCGGACTCGTGGAATCAACTCAAAGAAGGGGATCTGGGCAATATCATGTGAGGTATCATATTCGCCATTGTAGACGAGTGTCGGGGCCGTAATCTGCGGCAGGCGAGACACGACGGACCACTCTTGAAGCGAGCCAAGCGTCGTCAGCGGCGAGGGACCGTTCCTAGCATGACGCTGGATTAGTAAATGCAAAAGACAAAGAACGGTTTCGATGTGACTGACATCGTACGATAGACCGTCGTATCGGTACTAAAGTTCCTCAGCGCTGGCAACAACTCTGGCGGAGGAAATGGGTCGGCCCGACACACGTGCTTTCTATAGTAGTAATCCAGAGCACGTTTGTACTCGGGACTCTCGTAATCTTCGTCGTGCTCAGCTTTTTCCAGCGCCTGACGCATGTCCGCCGGCATCTGATCCCTCAGCATGCGCACACCGCGGGCTGAGAGGACCTTGCTCGCCAGTGCGCTCGCGAGGACCAACCTGCGTAGCCCCTCTGGCCGGCGCGCCGCAAACGCCGAGCCCAGCATGCCGCCCCAGCTCTGTCCAAGAAGATGAAAGCCGGGGCCGCGGCGCAGCTGTAGAAAGTCGAGCAGATTGTCGAGCTCGTCTTGGAACAGCTCTTCCCGCCAGAATGACTCGTCGCCGGCCGTCTGCGGTAGATGCGTCGACGAGGCGCAGCCGATCTGGTCGTAGAAGATGACCGGGAGACCGTAGTCCCGCCACAGGTCCGCAAAGGGGAGCAAGTATTCGTGGCCGGCGCCGGGTCCGCCGTGGACGACGACGACCGGAGGGGCACCGCAGGAGAGATCTCCGACCACCTTGTAATAAGTAAAGCAGGGTTCGTCCATGTCGAGGGATGGGATATTGAAGGGCACCCGGCCTTCTTTGATGGGTACCTCAGCCATGGTGTAAAGGGTTGAAGACTTGTGTAAGAGATGGAAAATTCAGGGCCAAGGTGACAAAACGAAGAGAGCAGAATGAAGGAATGCTTTATCGAGTCGTTCAAAGATGCCCTGACCAGAAGTGGATATAATTACACGAGATCCTGTACATCGATTGACGTGACATGACCTGGCTCAACAAGGCTAGATCTAGATGCAGAGGGTGTGTTGGTTCCGTGATACTGTATTAGTGGACCATCCAGAACAGTTCCCACATTGAAAGCACTCGAACGAAACAATCGAACCTCACTACTGCCATATTTCCTCTTCCCATCATTTATCTAGTTGTTTGAATCTTCAAATAGTCATCTCCAGAGACTGGGCAATAATTCATTCCAATCTGCAACACAGCCGGGGACTTCTCCCCAAAAATGTCGTGACACAGTGATGGCAAGTTCCGGATCCCAGTCACAAGGATCCAAAAGCGAAATACAAAAGATACCAGAACACGTTTTACTTGGCCATACAGGTCCAGTCCAACGGCCAAAAAGACNAAATGTCGTGACACAGTGATGGCAAGTTCCGGATCCCAGTCACAAGGATCCAAAAGCGAAATACAAAAGATACCAGGACACGTTTTACTTGGCCATACAGGTCCAGTCCAACCGCCAGAAAGACGCCGCTGGTGTGTGGCGCGCCCGAGTCGGCGATGTACAAATCCAGAATGTAAACATAACAATACTGCGATTGGCCAAATGATGCAACGATCTAAAAAAAGTCTCCGAACCTGCACGATCAGGTTAGCTCTTGGTCGCAAAGACCAACTTGGTGGCATGTCAGCAGTCCACGGTCGCGCGGTTGTCAATCTTCAGGTCGACTTGCGAATGAATGAACCGAGGTGGAAAGTGCCAGTGAATTCCACCTCTCCAGGCCTTTACACTGACCGTGACTGTTCACAAGTCACAGGGATCGACATTTGGCAAGATTGTATCGGATATTGCTCACCCAGAGTTCACTTCTAGGCTGAATTTCGCTTCCTTGGCGAGTGCTACGGCTCTGGATGGCATCATGTTTGAGAAGTCATTCGATCTCGAGACCTTGTAGACGAAGGCTCAGATTTCTTCCATTGATAGAGCACTTGACGAGCGCATTGGATGACTTACCTCGGTATGGTTTCAAGATTCCTCTGAATTCAATTTCCCTTCCATAAGCGGTAAACTGGCCAGATTGAAACAAAAACCGACATGCACTTAATACAAAGACTTTTGTAAGTATAATACTCCAGCATGTACTCAGAAAAACAATCCTAAGACGAAACAGAAAACTGAATCCCGGCCAACGCCTTTCTCCTACTCATAAACCTAGCCACTATGCTTGCAATCACCCAACTCAACAACCAAGACAGGATCCTGGGGGACAAGTCCTTCCTCGGCCTCCTTCCTTGCCCAGAGCGCCTCGGCGAGGCACTCGTCCTGGTATCTCGCCGCTTCCAGCGAGTAGGTGTGGTCGCCGAGGAGGCTTTTCTCGAAAGGCATCTTCATCATCCCGAGGACTTCGACCTCGCAGCTGTCATCCTCCACGTATTGCTGACACACGCCCTTGAAGGTGACCCGGGACCCGTTATGCATATCCCCCCCACGCCAGGTCGTCGCAGGGTGGAAAAACGTGGCCCCAGCGACCTGCCGCTCCCACATTCTCTCGAGGGTGTCAACCTGTTCGTACGACAGATACTCAAAGAGCTCCTCGTCTCTGACGAAGGCCTGATACTGGCCCCTGCCCTTGCGGCAGCGGTCGATGGCGTATTCGTCGGCGCCGGCTTCGGCGAGGGCCTCGGCATGGTTGGCACGTGTATCCAGGGCTCTGCGAAGATAATGGACCCGCTTCTCGAGGCCGCGGACGATGTTCTTCTCCGCCGGGCGCACATTGTCCAACTTGCGGAGTTTGTCGCGGTATTTTTGCTCGAACTCGACGAGCTCGGCCTCGATGGCAGTCATGATTTGCTCCTTGATCTGCCACTTGGCCTCTTCGGCCCAGAGCTTTGCCATGTCGCGGGTGACCTTGCGCACCTCGAGTCTGCGCTGTTCGGACTCCTTCTTAGCAGCAGCTATATCGGCGTCTACTCTCTGCCACCGCGGAAGGGCATTGCGCTGCTTGTCGGCGATTGCCACAAGACCCTGCTGGTCTTCGGGGAGTGATGATTTGCCAGAAAGCCTGCGAGCCTCGGCTTTGGCGGTTTCGAGTCGATAGGCCCTCTTCTTCTCGTCGACAACATCGCCAAAATGGGCCAAGGACTCGCGGTTGAGTACCGCACCCGCTCGACCGATGGCCTTGTAGACGTCCAACATGCGTTCGAGAGGCTTGGTACGCTTGGCGAGGTTGGCCTGTCTCTTGAAATTGATCAAGTTGACCAGCGTCACGTGTGCCTCCCAAGCGCTCTGATCTGCCTCGGCAAGCCTCATCTCCAGGTCGTAGGCTGCGTGGCTATCGAGCCAGCCACGATTACGGAAGTCGCCTCGGTGGCGTTCCATGATGCGGATTGGGTTGATGGGCTCGATACGATCGACGGCAGGAGCCTTGACGTATTTGGGCTTCTTCGGCGGCCCTTTGCACTTGAAAGTCTTGTTGGGCGAGCTCGTCTTGGTGGACTCGATGCTCGGCGTGGCAGNCGATCGACGGCAGGAGCCTTGACGTATTTGGGCTTCTTCGGCGGCCCTTTGCACTTGAAAGTCTTGTTGCGCGAGCTCGTCTTGGTGGACTCGATGCTCGGCGCGGCAGTATCCATGAAGAAAAATTCCTCAAATGCTTGCGTGTTCATGTCGACGGGCATTGCCGCGTCTGCTGCCGTAAGAGGTGTCTCCAGGGGAAAATCATCGCTCGGCTCGTCCTCTTCCATGTCGACGAGGCTGTCCTGAGAGACTGGCTTAACATCGTCGTAATCATGAAAATTTCTGACCTTGAATTGCTTCCGGTCAAGAGCGTAGGACGTCCACCACTCTGTTTCATTCTTGCGGATCTTTTTGTGGCGTCTCTGCTTGACTCGACCGCGCTTATCCCACCTCCAGTTGCAAGCCCAAATCTCCTCTTCTCCTGAGTCGTCAGAGTCATCGTCGTCGACGTGTGGTCCGGGCGGACGGGGTGCGGGTTGACCGGGGCGCTTGGTGTATCCGAAAGACTCGTCAAAGGAGGAGCGTCGGGAGGGGTCGATGAGAATCTCATGGGCTTCGTTGAGCCTTGCCATCTTGAAAGTGGCATTGGCGTCATCGGGGTTCTTGTCAGGGTGCGTCTTGAGGGCGAGCTTCTTGTATACGCTCTGGATCTGCTCCGTGGTAGCGGTGTGCTCAACGCCCATGACCTTGTAGTGATCAAACCCCAGCGAGTCGAACAAAGGGTCGAAGCTTTCGTAAGACATGATGGATGTTGTGAATGGAGGACTGAATGTTGTAGGGG
>JACVEI010000504.1:0-10592 GCA_018115615.1 Pestalotiopsis sp. DP-2020a | reverse complement strand
ATCGCATACTTCGTCGCTTGAAAGAGAATATACCCCGAGGTATTCAGGCAGCATAAACGCATAGTTCGTAGATTGGACAACATCATGGCATCAATCGAACAGTTGGTTGCTCGGATAGTAATTGAACTCAAAAATCTGATAGCAGAAGGAAATGACTTCTTACACACGTCTAGAATCATCGGCTATTGTCTCACGTTCAAGTCAAGTCAGATGAAGATGGGTTTTGTGGGTTTTTTTTGTGATTTTCTATCTACTATTCTGTGGCAGCTAGTCCAGCTAATCTGCTCAAAACGCAACTGCATTTCGTCTATTCATTCCCTTTGGTCAAGTTGCAAGGGATGAAACCGCCAAAACACCGGAAGGAGATGCAAATGCTGCAAGGGTATCGTATCGATGTCGTCGGTCGCTGGGTATAGTGGCGACATCTCATGCTTCCAGACGAAGAAAAAATCTGGTTGCCTAGGTACGGATGACAAACGGCAGCCGGATGAAAAACATGACTGTTGCTGTCGAACGGACGAAAGCAACGGAAGACGTGACTGTATCGTGATGCTCAGTCATAACGGATGATGGCATCAAGATTACTACTTCTTGGAACCACCACGACGAGCAACACCAGAACCGCGCGGGACTCGCTCGTACTGCGTATCCTCCTCCTCTACATCCAGGCCGGTGAACTCGTACTCGTCTTCAGAGCCGTCCTTGCGGCTCTTGCGGCCCTTCTTGCTCTTGCCACTCTTGCGCGTGGCAGTGCGGCGGCGCTTGGGGGCCGGCTGGCGAACGACGATGGTAGAGGTGTCGAGAGAAGCCTCATCGTCTGCATCATCCTCTCGCTCGCGCTTTGTACGAGCAGCGCACAGTTCCACCTCGGGGTAGGGGGTAGGGGTTCTGTCGCGCACGCTGCGAAGTCCGTGTGCCTCGGGCGACTCGTAATGGTGCCAGCGGCGGATACCCATGGGGAAGTCCAGAGCTCCGAAGTCATCAGGGTCTACCTCGTTCTGCTCAAGCTCGTAGACGGGCGAGTGGCCTGCCGTCCAGGGCGTGGCCTGGAATCTGTTGGCGTTGGCGAGATGCTGTACGTAAGAATGCTCGCGGTATCGATCCCAGTCACATCCGCGAGGGAAAGCAGAGGGACGGAGCGTGATAATGTCTCCGGCAGGGCTGTGGTACGAACCTGCGCTGGGGGGCTGGTACATGCCGGGCATCGGTGCCTCTCTCATAGCTCCGTCCCACTCATCGTCTGTGAGCTTTGAGAAATCTGGCGAGAGTATCTCTCGCAACGATTCATCCATGTCGTAGTTGTCCATATCTGATGGCGGCCAGGCGGGCGACCTAGGGTCCCGGTACTGTTCGGACTCTGTAGGCGAGTTCGTGCGGACGGGCGTGGATCTTTCCTCCTGTACCAGTGCCTGGAATGCTCGAGGCGAGTTCTGCAGCAGAGGCAGCGGCATCCATGCAGGCGACGTCAACGAGAAGTGCTCATTGGCACGTCCGACTTGACTCTCGTTGTGCCAGATCAAGCCGGGACCCGCGGCGATGCTGCGATGCTGCTGGATCGACTCGTAATGTCCCGACGAAGCCGGCGACAGGGTGCTGGGCGAATACCGCGGACTCTGGGACTCGAGACTCTGAACCTGGAGACCGTTTGCTCNGACGAAGCCGGCGACAGGGTGCTGGGCGAATACCGCGGACTCTGGGACTCGAGACTCTGAACCTGGAGACCGTTTGCTCTGGCCCAGGCCTTGAAGCCGTGCTGGTCAGACGAGTCGCGGACAGCGTCAGGAACGATGCTCAGAAATCTATGGCCGAAACTGTTTCGGACTCTCAGGTCCTTCTTGAAAGCCTCCTTCTCCTCCTCCCAGCGGTGGGGATCCTNCTGGCCCAGGCCTTGAAGCCGTGCTGGTCAGACGAGTCGCGGACAGCGTCAGGAACGATGCTCAGGAATCTATGGCCGAAACTGTTTCGGACTCTCAGGTCCTTCTTGAAAGCCTCCTTCTCCTCCTCCCAGCGGTGGGGATTCTCTGTGGGCGAAGTCGAGAGACGAGTGACGGCCTCGGCGTGGTCGCTCATGATGCGGGAATCGTCGAAGGTTTCAAGCACCTGATAGCGGCCGTCATCCTTGTCTGGATCTTCGTGAAACACATCCAGGAGCCGGGTATGGTCCTCGTAGACGTCACCGTTGGTCTGCCAATACCTTCGCAAATACGGAAGGTAGGGCTCCAGCTCAGCGCATCCCTCAGCTGAGATGTAGTAGTCTTGCCACTTCTCTGCATCGACAAGATTCCAGCGAGGATCGTCTCGTTGGGGAAAGCCCCGGAACTTGTTCACGCGGCGAATGATGTCAGGCATGTCGTTGTGGTAGACACACTCGTTCAGCCACTTGTAGTAGCTACCATCCAGCTTCGGGCCGCGGTAGCAAGGATGCATGGCGATGACGATTGCTTCCATGGGAACATCAGGAATGCGCATCTTTGCGTTGGCCCTGCGGTGGTCGTGGCGAGCTTGCAGCTTCGGGACAACCTCCAGCTTGCCGGCATCTCCGAGCTTTAGGCGCTTCGGAGTATAGCTGAGCTTCAGGACCCGACGGTCCTCATTGGGCTCGCGAACGGCATACCAGTGATCGTTGGAAGTAGACATGATGAGGAGATGTCTGCGGTGAAGTGTGATGAGGTTATATACTGCGCAACGGAACTGTCGATGCGCAAACGAGGTGAAGAGATGATTACTCTGTGGAGAAATCAGGCGTAGGTTGTCCGAATCGATGATTCGAAATGGTGACAGTGCTGGAAAAAAGAGCTGACACTGATGTTCAGTCGACTAGTCTGGCGAAATGTGATGATGTGACAGATTGCTGAGCGGGAATTGTCTGACGAGAAAATGTCGTGAAGAGGTGGCTACTTCGTGGGACGATTAGTTGTTGTTTGACTTGTCGATTGGGAATGGGTGGCAGCACTGGAGACTGAAAGTGAGGAAACAGATGTCCAGTCGACTAGTTTGGCAGGAACCAAACGGAAGAGCCGATGACAGGAAGGGACGGAAGGGTGGACAGATGGTTTGATGGACAAACGGGTTGATGAATTGGGAGATGGATGGTGATGAATAGTCCAAGTAAGCTGGCGACTAAATAGACAAATGACCAACTAGTCACGGGAAATGATGGAGTGGAAAATTGCTGGAATGTAGAAGGCGTTGATTGGCAAACGGATTGATGGGTAGAGAGATGGTGATGTAGGATGGTCCAAGTGAGCTTGTGGTTGAAGAGTCACCAGAAATGATGGAGTGGGAAGCTGTTGGAATGTGGAAGGTGTTGAATGAATGAACAAACGGCTGTATCAAATCCTGGTGCAGCAAAAGGATTGAATGGGCAATGGCGAGGATGGAAAGCAGTCGGAAAATCCGAGAGTACGTACCTGAGAACTTTTCGTCCAGCGGAAAGTGACTGAGTGATGAGGTTGGACTAATTGATCGTCAGACTGTCTGGTGGTTCAGATGGAGGAAGAAGAACTGCTTACAGAGTTGCAGTGGTTGAAGTTGAGATTGAAGTTGCAGTTGAATGCGGTGGAAGTTCGCAAGTAGCCCCTGAGAAAAGGTTTTCCTGGTCTTGACTTGGGATGGCAGAAAAAAAAGTGCAGCGGCTGGGAGGCTGGGAATTTTTGATTGTTCTTAGTCTACCTCATGATTTTCCCCCATCATTCTGCTTGCCGCACGCAAAAACCGCGGCGGCGAAGGTGGTGAGCAGGCAAAATTGGCAGAATTTCCTCACTCCCCGCCAAAAGTGTACGGTACGTACCCCGGCAGACTGCTGCGCACATGACGGGTAGAATTCTCTATACCACGCAACGATTGTCATGTAGATGGCTTCTGACATGAAGGTTGGCTTCACCTCAAGTTTTCGTCAATCCTAACTTAATAGCATGCTTATACTGACCTCGATCTTGACCATACTAAAGGCAATTCAGTCTTTGAATAAATATCTGCTGATGCCAACGATCAAAACCATGAGGCCACTTCCCGCGTCTTATGCTCGATCAGTTGCATGGGAATTGCACCTGAATTCCTCCATTCCTCCAACGCCTGGCGCCATTGATCCTCCTTTCCCTCGCGCCTCTATTGCGAGATACGTGTAAGCGCAACAAGATCAAGCAGAGCCTTCTCGTCATTCGTCGTGAAGCCCTGAGGAATGTGACGCTCCGGGGGGACATCTCGTGGCAGCAGAGGATCCGGATAATCCCCTGAAGCAAAGTCTCCACGTCAGCAAGTGTCCTGGAAGGGGCTGCCTTCGGGGACTTACGCATGTTGAACTTCACATCTGTGAGACGCTGCTTGGCGCCGTCGACCTCCTCCTTGAGCTTCTTCTTATCGGTTCTGGCCATCGGATCGAAAGCCACACTTGGCGTCAACGTGTCTGCCGGTGAACCACTGAAGGACTGCGTGGGCGTGTGAAGGCCTGGAGCCCGGTTTCCTGCCGCACTAGCCATAATAATGCGATGTCAAGAATCCGAACCAGATAATCTTCAGTGTACAGCTCTGAGGCTTGGTCAGTAATGAATCATATTCCCGTTCTTTATGGTTCCACTTACACGTCTTCCACGTCTCCCTAAAGCCAGACGCTGCCAACGACTCGAGCAGATTTGAGCAGTAGCTGCGAGCTAGTTGTTCTAGAAGCTCAATACTGGTGGAATACTGCTGATACTCAATAGCTGTATGAGCAAGAATCAAGTACGCAATGTCAAGAAAAGATGATGTGGTTTGGAGTACAAAAGCGGAAGACCTTAGAAGCCCCATGAAGTCGATCATTGGGAGGATGTCAACAGCTCCCCGCCGACCCCACAAAAAGCCGGCAGCCTGTGATTGGACAGCTGCAGAAGGGACCCCTGAACCGACTAAAGCGCAGCCGAAAGAGGCCAAGAAAGAGCAGCCCCATACCACAAGGTTATTTCCCGTTGTGACTTCATCCCGCGCCTAAACATGCCACTTGCTACCTTTTGGTGACCTCGTCCGGGTTGCGCTTTCGAGACTACAGCCTGTACAATCTCTATTCTATTCCCCAAGTAGATCCTATCCTGTCAGCATGGCTAGAAAGGCGCAGCTCCCAGATGCATGGGACGACGACGATTGGGAGACGCAAGCTGACAAGGCTGCCGCCGAGCCGTCGGCTCCAGAACCGGCGCCGGCGCCCCTCAGCAAGAGAGAGCGCGCTGCGCAACATGCCGAGTCCAACAAAAAGCTCTGGCAAGCGGCGTACGTCCCGACTGTCTAGACATGTGATCTTGTGCACTCGCGATTCAAGTCTTCTAACTGCCTTATAGTGAAGAGCCGAACAATGGGGTGCCTTTGCAGTATCTGTCACAGCAGCCCGAACCGCCTTTGGCGCAGACCTTCAAAGCACCTCCCATAGTCCTCGCGCGCAAGCCTGTGCTGGCCAAGCGGGACCCGGCAAGGGGCGGCATGGCCAATTTGTCACTGGCAGACAGCGATGATGAGGACAAGAAGCCTCAGGAGACGCCCGAGCAGAGGAAGGAGCGCCAGAAGCGTGAGTACGAGGAGAAGCAGAGGCTCTATGCCGAAGCCAGGGCCAAGATCTTTGGAGAGAGCAGCAATGGCGGCAGTGGTAATTCCAAGGCTGGCAGCGGGCGGAGCTCGGGCACAACGACACCTGGAACTACCACTCCTCCGCGCGATCGACGAGGTAGAGGTCGCGGCAGAGGCGGTCCCAGAGGCCGTGGCGACCGGATCGCCCATCATCGTACCGACTCTGGCAGATCTGCTGGCACAGATTCCCGAGATGAGGGACACGGGCGTGAAAGAGAGCTCTACGATCCCAATTACCCACCAAGACCGGCGGTCCCTGTCGAGTCACGCACGGGATTCCCTACATCAGGCCAGTCGACTCCCAGAAAGGCTGAGCAGACCATCCGCGCACCGCGTGGTCCAGATGGCAGCGGTCGGGGCGGCTTCGGCTTTGCGAGACGAGGAGCACAGGGCGATTGATCGATTTCATGGGATTAATCATATCTCATTATCTCATTCTGAGGTGCGATCACGCTGTGAACGGTATCTTTCCTACCATCCGCCCCCAATCTTTCCAGCCAACTGGATCACCCTTTCCGTGTCGGTTGTTTTGTCTTTTCCGACGTCGCTGATGACTTCCCGATACGTTGTCATCGCCAATCTATCTATATCTACACCAGTTATGCTGGACATGTGCGCTAGGGTATCTCGAATGTACGATGGAGAAATGCCACCGACCAAGTCAGATGTCGATTCGTCTTTGACAGGTTCAACATCGAACTCGTCGGCCGAAAAGTACGCCTCATCAACCTCTGCCAACCAATTCTTTTGTTCCTGAGGGCCGGGCTTGGCATCTATGCCCTTCCTCTCCACCACGACAGGATCGTCAACCTTGATCTGTCCTCCACCATTCGTGCAGCCGCCGGGGCAGGCCATGACCTCGACGTATTGGTATTCCACTTTGCGAGAACCGCCAATGGGCCTGCCTCCCGGGACGCGCGACGGACGCGCTGGTTTCAATTTCCTCACCAGATTTTGAATGTTGCGGAATCCATAATACCTGGCGGCCTTGAACAGCGATTTTCCACTGGCCGATATGACGTTGTATTCCACTACGTCGACGTTTCTTCCTCGGATGGTTTCTATCCTGGAGCCTGGGTGTTGAGCGGACACAAACTGGAGGGTATAATGGAGATTGCCTCCTGATGTTCCGGCTGCAGGATCACGTTGCTGCTGCTTCCTCCGTTCTTGGAACAGAAACTCGTGAAGTTTTGAATCCGGAAAGGGGGCCGTGTGGGATGGTGGTAGCGATTCATGGGACAAGTGGAAAAAGTCTATGTCTCTTGACTCTGTAAGCATCAGGATCTCCTTGCTGGTGATGACGCAGTCCACGTCGCGAACGCCTCTTCCTGGCTTGCCATCACCCGCCCAAACGGCATCGGTCAGCTCCTCTCGACTTGCTTCCAATTTCTTGTCAAAGCATGGCATGACCGCTAGATGCCATATCCGATCTGGCGAGATACCAAGTATGCGGCTCAGAGTTGTTTTAAACAGAGTGCCCATGAGCGCCTGGGGAGACTTGACTCTTGACAAGTGCGGCAGTACGTGTGGGTGCGTCTTCTCGGCGTAGCATACCCAACCAGGGCAGCTTGCTGTGATGATCGGCTTGGTGGCTCTCCCATTGCCAACGACATCGCTCAAAACTTCTTCTGCTCCCAGGACCAGGCTGGCTTCTCGCGCGGTATTGGTGTCTACCGCCCAGGTGAAAGCGTTGTTGTATTTTCCTCCAGCCTTGAGACCGGCGCTGCCACCGAGTAGTTGCGCAATCATGTTTCCTGCGGCCTGCTCGCCCAAACGACCACCCACTGCCGCTGCTAGACTTGCGCGCGACTGGGGGCTGACGCTGGCAACGAATAACTTGGCCTCCGGGTTTTCGAGACCATCCACCGCCCATTTTCCGTCGGCATCTTTGCGCAGTTGGAGCCCAGGCGCGGAATCTAGAACGCTCAAGACCTCGCTATGGCTCTGCAGGCTGACGAGCACTGCTTCTGCTGATGTCACACAGCCCGAACATGCTAGACAGTCGGTGAGAGATATTTGCGCCGGCTCGTTCGTGCTGGCAGTTGCAGAGGAAGGGTGGCCGTCGAGTATCACTTCATGCTCAAGCGGCTCGTCGGTAGGTGGGGCCGAAGCGGGCAGGGTCTCGACGGGCTTGATGCAGGCGACACCAGGCGAGATGAAGTCGTTGAGATCGTCGGCCGAGAGGATTGCAGACATGGCTGCGGCTGGTGCTTGCGATGGGAGGTAGTCGAGATAATGCGCTGGTGGCAAGACTTGACGAGACGCGCTGCACCAGCAGTTGGAGACTTGGTTCAAGTATGATAGTCCAATGCAGTCTGGTTTCGGAAGGTGTCCGTCTCAAGGAGAAATAGAGGAGACGGCGAATAGATGTTCTAGGCAGACAGGCTTTTGAGTGATGAATGAATACACTGAGCGATCGCAGCGTTTCCTTTCAAGCCCAGAGGTTGTTCAAGAAAAATAATGTTTTGAGATGGGCAACCAAATTCCGTCCAGTCACAATCACCGAAAATGCGCTTCTGCTTTGAAATGCACTGCGATTTTTTGGACCTGCGAGATCGGGCGCCCACCTCTATTAATTCCACTGGCGTGGCGACGCGCGGGGTCTAGAGCCAGCAGAGAGAGCGCCGAGCGCGAACGCTGTAAACCAGAGGGTTGCGGCTCTTCCGTCCAATCAGATACCATGTCGCTCCACGGCCAGCTGTGACGTAGAAGCTGGCGCAGGCATGTGCCGAGCTGCCGCGTTACCTGCAGATTCATGGAGGCTCACTGAAGCTTTGCCTCAGCCACGACGGAGGTCCTTGGATTGAGATGATGCATATATATTACCTTGGTAGCTAGCAACGTGGTCTTTGAGAACTTTTACGACCTTTTTGCGAAATACACTGCTTCATTCTCGCTATTGAAAGCGCCTTATCGACTGTGAAGGCTTGACCCAGTGTCCAATTGACAGCCCTCGACTCTCGTGTTCCATCTGCTATAGGCAGAAAGCCGACAAGTCACAATGGACGCAGTCTCGGCATATAGCTTCTCGTCCATGTTCTGGCACTCGGTGCAGGCGGTCCCTCTGATCGTGTGGCCACAGGCCATCAATGGCCTCCTGACCATCGACAGAGGCATTATGGAGCCCGCGAGCGGTGTCGAGAACTACTTTGCCCGCTCCCTCGGGTTCGCGCTGCTAGCCCTGGGCGCCGTTACGGTCGTCCTGTCGGGGGCGCTGCCCCTGAACAGCATGGTCGAGAGTGAGTTTCCGGCTACCTATCTTTACTACGTACCGAATATACCAGGACGAATTCCAGACTGACCACGACCCTGTATTATAGCCCCCGCCGAAGGCATATCCCCCTACGCGGCCGCGACGCTGCTCGTCACGACGCTGCACCACGGGTCCGCGGCCTTCTACTGCTGGTCCAAGCACACGGAGACGGGGCAGACGGGGTTCCTGCTGGGATTCGTGGGCAGCGCGGCGCTGGCGGCGTTCGGGACGTGGTGCCTGCTGTTCGGCGGCGAGAAGGCCCGCATCTCGCGCCGCACCGGCGCCGACAAGCGCACCTCGGGCTGGCCGTTTCCCAACGCCGAGGCCGACAAGCGCAAGGTCAAGAAGAGCAAGGGCCTGTAAGGAGAGAAGAACGATTCAGCTGGATTGTGGACTGCCAGAGAGCTGCGCAAGCATTTGTATCGTACATGGGTTCTGGCCTCGGAATATGAGATTAGCCAGAGGCCAATGTCATTAGAAGTTTTATTCCATTAATTCAAGCTCTCAATCGATTTCTAACATTGTGTCCGCGTAGCTTGGCAGAATTTGGCCAGCTGGGACAAATCTGCGATCTCTTTCAACGCCAGTTGCGATAACCATTCCCAATCCGTGATATGTACACATTGATCTCGTCAGAGACACTCTTTGAAATGGAGTGCTCTCGTGCTTCAGCCCACACCAAGCACAAATGGCCCCAAGTGCAGGAGGTTTGTGATGTGGACTTGTCCGAACCGTNTCTCGTCAGAGACACTCTTTGAAATGGAGTGCTCTCGTGCTTCAGCCCACACCAAGCACAAATGGCCCCTAGTGCAGGAGGTTTGTGATGTGGACTTGTCCGAACCGTTTTCTTGCCGACTGTAGGATCGGCCACCATCTGCATTCCCCTGTATCGTTCTCATCTTCAATGAGCCTCTGGGCTTGGTGCCAAAGTTGCAAGACTCTAAGCTGCGTCGACACTGGCGACGACGTCTTCATCTCCCTCTTGATCTGTCTCATCGGGATCGCGGCTCTCCGTATCCATGGGCTTGGAAGCATTGCTGACCTTGATATCAGCAGCACCACTGAGCACAGCATGACGGCGTGTCCACCAGTCGACTTCAGTAGTCTCAACCTGTTCCAGAAGAACTTCCTTCTCAAGCCATTCTTGTCGGTACAGGTCCTCGTACTCCTTGCATTGCTCGCGTAGCGTCGCGCCCTCCTCATTAGCCCACTTCAGGTTTGCAACACATAACCGCCATAGCGATTCGATGTCTGCCTGTCCTATCGACAGCTCCTTACTTGTGAAGCCGTGCTGCTCTGTGAGTGTTGTGTAAAAGTCCGAGCCCACAACCTCGTTGTCGCCGGCATCGTCCATTGAGTCGTCATGGGCGCCGTGTGGTTGTTGGGTCTTGAGTACAATCTTGAGTCTGTTGTTCTGCTTGGCCTTGTCGGCGCGTTCATGTTGCAGTGACTTGGGGACCGGATCACTGGGTCGCAAAGCTTCGGTCTCGTGTACGGTACGCATGTGCTTTGCCAGAGCGTCAGATCTTGTGAAGGCTCGATCACATTCTGTACTTGTGTTAGCTTCGTGACTGATACCACAGAGTGTTGAATTGCACGGGAGCCTCGCGGATCGTTCCAAACAGGCACACTTACCAGGCAAGTAGCAATAGAACGGCTTCTCTCGCGTGTGGCTGCGCATATGTGCTTTCAGTGCGTAGCCACTGGCATGCGGCATGCTCTTCCTGGTGCACCCAATCCATTCACA